>JASGXE010007600.1:0-18879 GCA_030068105.1 Sinentomon sp. SZTP_YWyxl | reverse complement strand
AAATAAAACTTTGTAAACACTAAAACCGTTTAGTAAACTTTTTAGTAACTTTTTATTAGAGCTTTTCAGTAAACATTAAAACTTTGGATTCAGCAACAGGAAAAAGACTGGCGTTTGAAAATTGCGAGAATTTGGGATTTTCTGAAATTGAACAAATATGCCGTGAAATCTGAAAAAAAAATCAAATTTTAAAACTAAATTTTATTGAAATTAAATTAAATCAACAGCCATTGAAGTGTGACTTGCATGCATACCATCATCAGACTAATTATCAGTGTGGATGTTTTGCCTTTCCACTTTTGTGTGGTCAGTCGGTCTGCTTTCCCATTTGACGGTCAGCGGTCAGCAAATCAAGTGTCAATTATATTGTGCAGAAAGGTCATAGTGGCATATTTGTACTCACGTGTTCCGCATCCATGGGGACCAAGGGTCAATCCCTGAGCGCATACGTTGCACTTGAGACCAGAAACTCCCTGCTTGCAGACGCAGTGACCACCCATCTGTTCGCAGTCATCACGGGCAGAACCAAAGTGGGAACAGGCACAGGCTATATTGATAACGGGGATGGAAAATAATTGTAATCATTGTTTAATCATTGTAATCAAATAATCATTGTATAGTTCCGAAATAAGAATGAATGGTTGCAGACTTTTGCCTGGCTCGAGATCAGGTGGACAATGTTAACCATGATCATGATGCGTGATCATGTTCATGACGTCAATTCACGATGGGTGATCATGATGCATGATCATGATGCATGACGTCAATTCACGATGCATCATGATGCATGATCATGATGCATCAATTCACGATGCATCATGTTCATGACGTCAATTCACGATGGGTGATCATGATGCATGATCATGATGCATGATCATGATACATGATCACGATACATGATCACGAAACATGATCACGATACATGATCATGACACCTGTTCATGATCTTTGATTATGATAATTATGATAAATGATACATGATAATGATCATGACACCATAATGATCATCATAACATCATAATGACATCATAATCATCATCATCATGACATCATAATGATCATCATAATGATCATGACACATCATTATCAAAAGATTTTCTTGTTAGTATCATGAAATTTTTTGTTGTTGTCTTGACACATGATCTTGTATAGATAAATCTTCGTTGAAAGTAAGCGAATCGAGTCGACAAGTGACAGGATTTATCTTTCGCATAGCAGCGATTTGATCTTCGATCGGCGATTGAGTTATCGGGGTTTGAATTTTGAACGGTAAACATCTTTTTTATTGCTTGGTTCAAGAAACTTCGCCATTGAGTATAGAGTGGTGGCGGAATTAATGTACTGAAACATGTGAAAAATTGCAACTGTTCAGATCTTCGCAAACACTCCATGCTGTAGAAATTAAAGAACCACTTTGAGGTCAAAATCTGACAACACCTCTAGAAAACTTTCTTTCAATCTGGCACTTTAATTTCTACTGACTGCATACGATAAAAAATGAGGGACAAAAAGTTTCGGAGGCAAGTTGTATGGGAGAACACATGTAGGAAGAACATTCATTCGGTCATCACGACCTTTAAAAAAGTTTTCTTTACAAGGAAAACACACAAAACCCAAAATTGGAACGAAAAGTAAAACACGTCTGAAAGAAAAATTGCGAAAGAAAAAGCGAAGAATATGAACTTACGAATGCATCCTGGATGACCCTCTGATATCTTTGGCAGGCCCCAGAATCCTGGTTCACACCTGTCGCAGAGCAGACCACCGACGCCGTGCTTGCAGCTGCACTGACCTGTGAGCGGGTCGCACGTGTCCGAATTTGACCCTGAGGGACAGAGCCACAAAAGGTGGGTTATTTGTTAATGTGGCTTGAAAAGGTTTTGCAATCGGCCTAAATGGCCCAATAGGTCCCCATTTGACCCAATTGGCCCAATTGAGGAAATTGAGTCATTTGAACCAATTTACCCATTGATCAATTTTGGCAATTGAGCCAATTGACCCAATTTAGCCAATTTAGCCAACTGACCCAATTGAGCCCGGGTATATAGGGAAATCCAAGATTTGTATTGGTAGGTTTGGGTTGGGATGTTTGGGTTGAAAGGTTTGGGTTGGAATGCTTGGGTTGGAAAGTTTTGGTTGGAAGGTTTGGGTTGAAATGTTTTCGTTGAAATGTTTGGAAGGAAGGTTTATAGAAGGAAGGTTTTCGTGGGAAGGTTTGGTTGGAAATCTTCGGTTGGAAGGTTTGGGCTGCAGGGTGTGGGTTGGAAGGTTTTGGCTAGAAGGTTTGGTCGGAAGGTTTGTGTTGGAAGGATTGGATTGAAAGGTTTGGGTTGGAAGGTTTGGGTCGGAAGATTTGGGTTGGCAGATTTGAGTAGAAGGTTTGGGTTGGAAGGAAAGTGAATCGGATGGTTTGGGCTGGAATCTTTGGGTTTGAAAGTTTGTGTTTCAAAGTTCGGCTTAGGAGGTTTGGATTGGAAGATATGGGTTGGAAGGGTTTGGATGCCGTCGGTGGCATTATTTCAACTTACCCAAAGGATGGCAATTACATTCCTTGGGACAAGCGTCGTGTTTGGCGTTCAGAGCGATGCTCACACCGTCAGAGCAGCATCCGTAGACGGTCTCTTCGCAATTGATGTCGCTCAGATGGTGTCGATGCAGCTGGTCCTCGCTGGCCTCCTCGGTGTTCAACGACGCTGGATCTGAAGCTGACACGTCGCCAGATATCGGAGGAGGCCTGGTGGTTTTCATCAGTTGGCGAACTGGAAGCAAAAGAAAACGACAATTCATCGATGCTAATAGGCAAAGCAGGAGAATAGCTGGAAAAGGAAATGGAATGTCTGAAAAGCCAGAAAATGGCGGAATATGCAGTTAACATAGAAAAATAAGAACAATTCGAAAAAATTAAGTGGCAAGGCCATGCATGCAAGACAAATAATGCAGACGAGCGCCTGGAGGCGTATTTGATTAATCTATACGAATCGGGCACTTTTCCATCTAACTCCATGTAAAAGTCCCGAGCCACAAAAAAGGCAAGAAAACACTCTGAACATTGAAAAAGGGTTAGGTAAGGTTAGGATAGGTTAGTTAGGCTAGGTTAGGGTAGGTTATGTTGGTTTGGTTAGGTTAGATTAGCTTTATTTTGCTTTTTTGTCCAAGCGTCAAATCCGCACATTTTCCGATTCGCATAGATTAATAAAATACGCCGCCCTGAGGTGCAAGAAAAATGGTCGCAAAGGCAGAAAAGTGTTTGAATAAGGGTTTCCAACAAGAATTTTTATCAGGGGAAAAACCACTGAAATAGAATACAATATGCTATTGGTTCCTCACATCTCATCTTTAAGTTCGCACAATATCAAATGAAAATGCCATGTTCTATTCGGCCCCCTATTTTTCCAGATTAATTATTGTGATACCCAGAGGGAAATCTCGGCCTGGTCATGCCAGTTGCCCAAAAGGAGCTATGCTCTCAAAATAACCCTGTCTTTGCAAATATACCAAGACAAATTTTCAAAATACTGCCACACCTTTTAAGGGTTGGGCAACTCAGCTAACCTTTCGGGCAGCATTTGGCGAACCCGGATGTCTTATGGCAGTAGGAATCCAACGGACAGTTGACCCTGTCTGACCCGTAACCGCAGTGAAGTTCTTTTCCCGTGACCTTATCGGTCAATGGCTGATCGCCCAGACACGGCTTTATCTCAATCTCTGAAAAAAATAAACATTTTGTTTTACCAAATAACAAAAAAAAACTTCAAAATGTCAACAATAAGTCGAACATCAAACAATAAAACGAAATTATTAAATTCGACAAATATTCGAGGCTGCAGCTAAATTTTAAGGGAACAAGTCCACATTGGAAAAACTATGACGGGCATGCAAAAAGTGGTCTAATTTATAAATTTTATTTTATTTTAATTAATTTTTTATAATTTTTAGTTATTTTTTGCAACACCTAATTTTTCAGAAATAAATTATTTTTTTTTAAATCGCCCATTAATTTATCAAATAAACCGTTTATCCATTTATAAAATCGCCTAAATCGTTTTTTGTTTGAAAATAATTTGTTAATTTATTTAAACAGTTTATTGGAAATAAATCACAACGATCGAAAAAAAATGAAGAGTACCTGGGTATATTTTTTTTCAAACAATCAAATGGTCTAACTAAACGATTCATAAGAGGTCTGCGATTCAGAATGAGCCCACTAAGGATAAATAAGATTCATATGATTCAAGGCGGGTCCGTGATTCAGACTGGAGCTAGTCAGGATAAGTTGTCATTCAGGATAAATAAGGATAAATCTGCTATTTAGAATAAGATATGATATGATATGGGATTCGCCAGATCATTATTCAGAATAAAACATGATTCAGTTATCATGATTCAGATAACCAGATAATGTGAGATGATTCAGATGATCAATGATCCAGATTCAAGATAAGCCCAAAGATGAATCTTATAAAATATTTTTAACGATAAGCCTAAATAACGGGCCACGTCTCTGATACAAGATAAGTCTTATGGACCTTCAAGTCAATGATTCAGGATAAGGTTATGATTCAGGACAGATATATCTGTGATTCATGGATGAGCCCGTCTTTCAGAAACAAGCTATGATTCAAGATAGGTCACCGATTCAGGTTGAAGCCATTGAGAATTAGTTCTTATTCTGAGGATGAATATCTACATGTCTATGATTCAGCACAGATACCTACATTCAACATGGATCACTGGCTCTGTTGGCATGGTTTTGTGTTATCGTTTTCATTTATCATACGCACAAGGTCCAGGAAATTTCTTTACGGCGTCAGGCTTTTTGTGTGAATCTGCATTGGAAAAATGACGGCCTGAATTGCCTGTCGGAGGTGAAAGCAGCAGAAACGAGACACAATAAATGCACCACCCTTCAACATGGTCAGTGGGCGAAAACCATATCCGAACTGTCTCTCCCCTTCCAAAATCCTTCAACAAAGGGTTTCTGTATAATATCCAGCGGAATATCCAGTTTCGATTTTTTCTCCAAAAACGCCTCTGCAAAATGTCATATGATTTTAGTTTGATTCTGAAACAGTCGGATCTAAGCCACTCTCTAATGCGGAGTGTCTGGTCATTTTTAATCCGTTTTAGGAAATGAAAAACGTCTCACCGCTCCCTCAGCTAGCTCTTGCACCTACCCCTCTCCATGCACCCTCAACCCCTCAGTGAGGGGTTGAGGGTGCGTCCCAGAGATAGATGGATCCCATAATGCGGCATCTCGCTTGCCTCTGCGGACCGGTGGTTATTGTGTGAAATTCCGAAATAATTTCTCCCAAAATGAAATGAAATAAAATTGGAAATTTTATCTGTCTTGTCCCGTTTCCGTGTCCTGCCACCCCCACCCCCTCCCAAACCCCCCAAGATCCCCCTCCCCTCTTTCCGTTGTTCCGGAAACCCACCGTCCATCGCGCAATGATACCACTGTCATCCTGTTCTGACTGGCGTTGAACAAACGTTGGGTTTCGCGTCCTTTTGTCCGACTGTGTGTTTCCTGTGCCTGGCGACGGGGTCCTTCTGCACCAGGCCCTGAGGCTTGTACAGTGTCCTCCAAAAGTCACGTGAAAACCCTTTGGTTTATTTAAGCTCTACATCAACCAACAGTCGGACGCGTTGGGATTACAGGGAGCGCAATCCGAACGTGAGAACCGAAAATGGCAAGACTAAGCGAAAAATTAAAACTCCAAGAATTCAAAGGTCACAATAATTCTGAGGTTGTCCTGCGACTTTCGGCGGGCCTTGCTGTGTGCCCTCCCCTACGCAGTTCCCATAGAGGCCTTTTTATCATTTGATTTATAACATGACAGTAGGCTTTCGAATTGGATTTCCCATACTGCTCTCAGAGTACAATACTCACCGGTCGAGAACAAGTCAGAAACAGATGGGTACTGGGTGCGAAGAAACTTTGGTCCACATTCGGATAATTTTGTTTTGGAGAAAGCAGCGTCAGACACTACGCTTCACTTCTTGAGCAGTTGGTAGCTCACACCACGGCCTAACGCAAAATCAGCTCAAAGTTTCATTAACACTGCGCCAAAACCGCACTGACAATGACTCATCCAAAATGACTCATCAAAGTGGCATGTTGCCAACGTCGGAGCAACATCGCACCAACTTCTCCCCAATTTCGCACCTGAACGCTTCAGCAACAGAACTCTGCAAGGCATCATCTCACCAAAGTAAGTCGCTGCAACATCTTTCTAATATGCACTAAATTCGTTCAATATGGCAGCCCCTCGTCCTACCAACATCCTATGTCGTACTAAAATCTCTCCAACATGAAAACGAACCTCGCTCCAACATCAACGCTCCATGATCCCATTATCGCGCGAACATCGACACTTGTCGCGCAAAAGCATCGACCTACATGGCACAAATCTCGACCCATATTGTGCGACCCATAATATCGCTCTAATGTCGACCCGTGTCGCGCTGTAATCGACCCATATCGCGCTGATATGTGCCTATATCGCCCATCGACAACCCATATCAACCCATATCGACCAATATCGCGTTAACATCGATCACTATCGCGCCAGCATCGATCCACAGCGCTAACATCGACACTTATTTCGCTAACATCAACCCATATCGTGCAATTGAGCCACATCGCGCTAATATCGACCGATATCGGCTTAACATCAACCAATATCGTTTTAATTTTTACCCTTATCGCCTATCGACATCAACCCATGTCGACTAATATCACGTTATCGGTCCAAGTCGCGCTAACATCAACCAGTATCGCGAGAGAATCGACCCATATCGCGCTAACATCGGCACATATTGCGCAAACATCAACCTATTTTATCGCGAGCATCGACCAATATCGCATAACATCTCCAAATATTGCGCAAAATCGACCTATATCACGCTTATATCGACTTATATCGCGCTGACATTGGCCCATGACGCGCAAACGAATTCCGAAAAACATATTTCTAAATTTTCCGTGCCATCCTGCTCCGAAATTTGGCCAAACCAGAGCGAATATCAATATTTATCCAGACTAATACGGACGGATGGACAAAGAGACCCCCTCTCCGAGCCCCTCCCTCCCACCCACACCTCACTCACCCACCTCAACCCCACACCCTCAGGCTATTTGAAGTCCAGTGCTTTCATTCTTCGCCTGAAAGTGCTCGGATTTAGAAACATTGTGGTCCCTCCACCCAAGCATTACTGATGAAATTGCACAATTGCTGTGGGGTGGGGGTAGCTTGGAGGTGCGGGGTGGAGGTGAGATTCAAAAGGGTTGGATTTCAGAATCCATTTTCCCATTTAGTTTTCAGTGAATTGCGATGAAGACGCGCTGCTGGAAGCCGATTCTGCAGTGAAATGTTGCCTACACCCCACACCCGCAACACCCCCCATTCTCACATCCCCACCCTCCCCTCACACCCATGCAGCCTCCAACAATCGGAATGCATTCGAAAGGTGAAGCTCTTTATTGCTTTGCACCCCGATTATATTCGCGATGAATTCATGAGGGGTGGGAATGGGGTGGAAGTGGGATGCGGGTGAGGATGGGGTGGAAGTGGAAGGGAGGTGGAGTTGGACGGGGTGAAAGGTCACCGTTTTTCGGATTTCACAATTCAAATGACCGATTCGGGAAGCATAAATTTCGAATATTCTGACATTTATTGTCATTTAATCTTCCCCATCTTTCTTTCGAAGCAGCCTGCACACCCCTCCAACCCGCTCTAGTACCTACCTACCCTTCCCGTACACATCCTCCTTTTTCGCATGCCCTCACCTCGTATGACCTCATTCTTGCGTGCACTTGGAATGAAATAATTACTATAACTGTGGTATTTACATAATTCTCATTCAATCAGACCCAGGAATGCATGCATACCATACCGATCATTTTTCAATCATTTTTCTCAGCTGAGACTGGCCCTAGGCGGAGCGGAACTACGAGCTTTGCCATGACTCAACCTCATGACCACTGTCAAACACAGCGGTCATTTATATGCCCTGCGGGGTCCCGTGCGCGTTTTTACAAACCCTGCCCCGACTTTAGATGGCAGAGAGCGTTTAGTGCAAGAATGCTCGATTGGGGCCATGCACTCCCGAGAAGACAAATTTTATCCAACCCAAAGCTATCTGAACCTGACCTCCCAGTCCCCTCTCGGAAAAAAACAATGCTCGCTGGGGGGCCCCGGCCTGCCATGTAAAGTCGCGGCAGGGTTTGTAAATTCGCGTTCTGTTCCCGGTTCCAACTGGGACGTCTCTGGCTGAGGACAACTGCTGTTTCCGTGCGAATTACCTGACTAAAGTAATTGGACACTACGGCGGGAGGTCGGATTGGAGACAGTTTCGCATTGATTAAAAAGTACCCATGCCAAAAAAGCCGTGCTTGAAACCACAACGGGCGAAAAGAGTTAATTTTGATTTTCGCATACTTTTGCAATTTTTACTGATGAACTCCGTATTAGTTCACTATGATTCTCGCAACGCAAGTGTTTTGGCACATACTATTATAGCTTTTACTCCAGAGCAAAAATGTCGCCACTCAGAACCCCCGCCGCAATGGCCAGTACGTAACTTCCGGTGTATGCGGGGACTGTGTAGGCGCCCTGTTTGCGCAAGAGAGTTTTTTCCGTTATATTTTCCTGATTCTGCAAGAGCCGGAAGGGTATTTTATTTTTAATTATTTTTTATTTATTTATTTATTTAATCAGATGACTGTGAAATGGCAGCAAACAACACTGCAAAAAAATTATCATTCACACTTGACACTATTTTGTTAATCTGTTTATAAAAAATCCATTTTTGTATTATTTAGTTTAAGTAGTCATTTAGTTTTTACACTCGTATTTCTGAAAATTTATTTTTTTGTCCATGTTTATGCATATTTAATTTTTTAATTTAATTTAATTTTAAGAAAAATACCTTCCACGAAATCTGTGGTGGATGGGATCTAACACATAGGCGAGATCAATAGTCAGTTTAAAATGTCATAAAAAACCGATAAAATCAGTAAATTAAAAGCAAAAAAGGAATACGATGAAGGAACAAGATCGGCAAGGAAATTGGCAACGATAGCTGAGTGTACGGTAAATGAAAGCGCAATTTAAGCTACGGGTTGAACGTCAGATGGAGGATACTTGAGCAATTTTGAACCGTTCGGAAGGGCATTCCAGTCCCTGATTGTTCTCGGGAAAAATGAATTAAAGTGAGGAGTGAACACAATCAATGCATCAGAAAATGCACTCCAAGTCCGTCGCTGCGGATAACGCAGCATCAACTCAGATGGGACATCAATTTTAACTTTTCGTTTTAAAATAATTTTTGAAAACAATTTCGATTGTCGTCTTCTTCTACGATATTTATGCCAAATGAAAGACAACCCGTCTTATTTGCCTCTTTCAAATCCTCGGAAATGTCGGGGGTGGGGAAGCATGCTAAAGCTCCTGGACTTGCCGTCATTTTATTCCTATTGAGACCATGTTTACAATTCGGCATTGGGGTTTCAAAAAGGTGTCGGCAAGTTCTCATTCCTTGGCGGACCATTAAAGAATGGAATTCTTTGCCTGCGGAAACTTTCATCTTCCCTGAGCATCCCTATTCTGCAGAGACGGCTAGGAAATTCCTCCAACGGGGTGATGGACGTTTAGTGTTGTTGTTCGGTACATCTCCGCCATCTTCTTTTGGTAGGACAATCGCCATCTGATCATTTGATTCATTCCCATGTTCTGTACGTGTTGCTTTTCTGCCACCGAAGTGTATTTCTTTGTCTCTGCGTTTTTCTTTATGTTTATTCGTGTTGTGTCTGTATATTTATTCGATAGGAGGAAACTCCAAAGAATAAAACGGTTTGATTGATTGATTGACTAATTGATCGACAAATCGGGAAATATCACGATATGGCGCGTGGACAAAAAGCAAAATAACGAACGCCGGAGACAACCCCAATAAAATGCCACTTTTGATCTTTGCCAGTGCTGCACTATGTCAATCCATTTCGAATAATGAATGCACAAAAAATGAATGTTGAAATACCTACAGCATGTACTTCAGCACAATCTCACACCACCGGACTTGTGTCACAACTCCGCACTGATCAATCAACCCGGGCCTTTGGAAAACATGTGATTATTTTCGTGATATCCTCGACAAATATTGTACTCGGCAGCAGAGAGGCAATAATATGAATAATTGACCTTCGGAGACTGAAACCAAACGGCTAGCTCCATAAAAATATTGCACTTCCGCGAGGAGTGAGCCTAGGTATCTGGTCCTGGAAATACAGACTGATTCAACCGAACATAGGATTTTTGCGCACATGAGAAATCGTTGTTTTGATATGCCTTTATCCAACAATGATACAAATTTTTATTTCCATCCGGTTTGAGTTTCATTTTGAACTTTTTCAATTCGTCATGGCTGATCAAAAATAGATAAAAAAAAGTCACAGTTGCCCGAAAGCAATGGAGCAGACAAAGTGGTGGAAGTTCCGATGAAAAGTCGAATTAGGTATCGACCTGTATGCCAAGGGAAATTGTACCTGTGTGATGTTTTTTGCGACCTAGATCCCAGACCCCACCTGGGTCAGATGATTCCGTAGGATGATAGTGACATCACATCGGACCGAAATCCCCTGAATGTACTTTGGAAATGTGGGGGGGGGCGGACGAGGAAAGTGTGCATATGGCAATGTAACTTCTGCCGATGTAAAATATTAGCCTTCTTTGGCAAAGGGACTCTGAACGGAGGAGTCGTCAAGGTAAGTCCTACATTCTTGTACAGGGCATCCCAAAAGTGCCTGAACAAAGAAAACGCTTTTATTTTACAGAATGAAATAAAAAATAAAAAGAAATGTCCACGCAAAGGGCAAAAAACTCGCAAATAGACCGAAACCACACATGTGTGGACAGTGGACACATAGCTGGTAAGAAGGTTTACGCTAGGCCGCAAGCTGACGACTAGCTGTCGGCAGAGGGGGAGGGAATGTTAGATGTTAGGTTAAGTTCACGTTTGTTGAATTTTTCGTGTGTTGGCCAAAAGCATTTGCAAGCGCAAACATTGACCGGTTGCAGAAGAGGGATGTATGAAAATATGCGTGTACGACACTTGCAGAGTTTCAGAGAATGACATTGGAACTTCTGGGACCCCCTGTTCGCGCACCTCTGTTCGCCTTCAACTTGAGTTTTACACGGCGCTATTTACTATTTGACTAGAAAGGGTAAAGTTGGAATGATGATAATGGAAATGTCCGTTTCCTTGCGCCTTCCTGGCCGACGGTCGCCCGGGAAGTGCGGGTACAGGGATGTTTTCAAAAATGTTTGGCGGCAACCGTGCACACGTCTCAATAGTTTTCAGCGCCGAATAAACGTGTTTCGTTACTGCAAAATGCACCAGAGTGTTTGCCCAAAGCAAAATTACAAGTGCGGTGCGGAAAGGGGTTGTAAAAAATGGTCATCACTTGTCGAAGGAGACAAGACAAAGACATTCCTGGCGACAGGTTTCACGAAACTGGCTGTCCGTATACAGAGCAGATCGGTTCTTGACATCACTTACACCTCAGCTAGAATAGCAGATCGGTTCCGAGTCCGAAGCGCGATACAGTGTTTCCCAAAAGTCACTTGACAACACCAGCAAAGTGCATTGCAGTTTTGAAGCAACCCTGGAAGCTTGGAGTGGAGTTTGTTCCAATTCGAATGGATAACACCTGCAGCAGGCAGCCTGCCCAATCTGAACCTGAAATCCGTAGAAATAGCCCCACGAAAGAAGATTGAAAGCCAGCAAATAATAGCAGGGTTGTCAATTGGACTTTTGGGAAACACTGTATAGTCAAGTCGATTCGGACGGGGATCAAATGCGAAATCGATATGATAAAGTCGACGGGAATTTTAACCTCTCGACCATAACCGCTTTTTACGGAGCTTTGGGTGAATATTTGATGGGACCTTACGGACTTCCTGACTCGCGTTCCGTTAAGGATCTCGGTGTCCGAGAGAGGGTCGCGGCGTCAGCTCGAATAAAATCGGGCTTTTGACCGAGTTTCTCAACGAATTTTGAGAAAAGGGCTAAGGGCTCCGTCGCTGTCGCGTCAGATTGTTAATTTACTCGTCCAGAAGTTGAAAATGACAGCGGGGAGAGATTAGGCGAAGTGGGGCGTGGAGGAATGAGGTTCGGGGAAACAGGGCGAGGGGGAGGCGTGGCATGAAGACCCAACAGATGCGATGCTGACGGATCAGGGAAGTAAAGGCTCGATAGGGATGCAGGCGAAGGCCAGGTCAGCTATTAAGGAGAGAAGACTCTGGGTCAGAAGGACGACAAGAAGGGTTTCACGATGGAAATGAGAGCATGCAAATTCGTCCGCACATCCCCGCGTTTGGCGTCGATTTTGCATCACGTTTAAGCTTTCTTTTTCTCCTGTTTCTCCGTCAATTCGACACTTCCTGTTTTGCGAATCAGCACATCAACCTGGCAAATTGATCGCCAACCAAAATCAACTCGGACAACGTCTGCGATGAGTAGAACGTCAACAATTGCGAGAATTAAGTTGTTGATGTTTCAGAAGGTTCCACGGAGCAGAGAGCACATCTCACCAAAGGCAAGGCCCTCAAGGACGGACTTTCCAGCCTGCATACAATGTGATTCATGAGTAACTTCATAAGCAGCATAGGCACCACGAGCCAACCTACTGCCTATAATGTCAATCTATTGCTTGATATCTGCCTGTGAGGCCTGGAAAACGTCTCCAAAGATCGCGTATCTCGATGTAGCTGCTAATAAAACTGTTCAACCAAAAACCTCGAGTCTACTCGCATCGGGTAAAACCAGCACGTCGTCATGCTGGTCAACGCCTTTTGCCAAAATAGATCTTGAGATTGTTACACTTCGGAAGCACTAACACCGCCGCTTCCGACCCCTCCACCGACTCATAATATGCCGCCGCCGCTGCCTCCACCGCCTCCGCTGCCTCCACCGCCGCCTCCGCCGCCTCGGCGGAGGAGACTGCCTGCGCCACAAGGAGGCGGCCTATCGAGAGGCGGCGGAGGCGACCAATCAAGAGGCGGCGGTGACGGCCTATCATGAGGCGGCAGAGGCGGAGTAGGTGGCGGCAGTGAGTGCTTTCGAAGTGCAACTCTCAAGATCTCCTATACATGTGTTCGTAACTTGACCGCGGCCGACGCCGTCTTAGCCTGTCAATCTGGTCGCAGGCAATGTTTGAAATTAATCTAAGGCAAGATAGAAGCTTGTCAGCCAAAAACGTGATGCTTTTAGGCCAACCTTGGCACAATTCCATCGGCCTAAGTCGCAGCTCCTTCTGCCGTTGGCAAGCCTCCTTGAGCATGGCACACTCGGACGGGTAGAGCTTCAGGTCAGAGGCACAGACCGGTTCGAATCGAGCCTCCCTCGACGACGTGGCTCTCATCATGGCCAGGGCATCGTCGCTGGAACAGTTGAAGTGGCAAGTGCACTTTGGAAAGCCGTCGAGGGCGATTTCGCAGATGGCACCGAAATCGCACTGGATGTCCTGACAGAAGAGCGGCCGCGTTTGAAGGGCGGGAGGACTCGTTGCTGGGGTGATGGGAAGGGTAATACCTGTGGAAGGAAGCCAAACATGTCTGTGATCAGAAACTGTTTCTAGCTCCAACCACGGACGTCAACACTTCAATTTGTATACTAGCGACGGAATTAATGTACCCAACATGTGTTTTCCGTTCAAACTGTTGCCTCCAAAACGTTTTTCTTTCTTTTTATTTTTATGCATGGCTGTAGAAATTAATGCGCCAGATTTCAACTTAGCGTTCTAGAGATGTCGGATTTCGACCTCGTTTACAAAAGAGGATCTTTAAATTCTGCAGCGTGGAGTTTTTGCGAAATTCTCAATCATCATCATTTTACATGTATGAGTGCATTAAATCCGCCGCCACTATACCGCATTTGCATTTTATGCACATTATATGCAGTTCGTTTTTTCAAGTTTCGACATTCGTGGCATAATAGCCGGAACCAGTTTCGAATCACAAAATACGAATAATATGATAATAACGGTCTGTTTAATTTCATTTGTATGGTCAAAAACTTCTGGGCTTCCCTGTACATGTATCCCATGACACTTAATTCTGGTCCCTGACAGGTTTTTGTGCGTAAAATGCATGCACATTTACAAATCATGACGCTACTAGGGCCGCGCGCGGTCGCAGGTTGGTTGAGTTAACCCTGACTCCGTCGCTTCTGGTAATCACGATTCGCTGTATACCTAAGTGAATGCACCAATTTCCC
The DNA here is from genome assembly GCA_030068105.1 of Sinentomon sp. SZTP_YWyxl. Classification (NCBI taxonomy): domain Eukaryota; kingdom Metazoa; phylum Arthropoda; class Protura; order Sinentomata; family Sinentomidae; genus Sinentomon; species Sinentomon sp. SZTP_YWyxl. The sequence continues at coordinate 4,602 of JASGXE010007600.1, read as the reverse complement.
TACGAACACTCAATCCGAACGTCAATACAAGATGGTCAGGGAAATACCACTGCGACAAAATGCAGCGATTATTCTCAATGTTCAAAACCATACTTTCAAATGGCAAAATGCAATGATCATTCCCAATGTTCAAAACCACACTTTCAAAAATGGAATGAGATTTCGAGAAAAACTCAATTGTCAAGGTTCCAGCATATGAAAAACTCAATTGTGGTCTTACCGAGTCCGGCTGCGAAACCCTCCGAACAATCCCCGTAAAATAGAACGTGTATCGTAACACCCTTCAGACATGAACTCTTCTGGACCTCGCACTCGTTGTTGTAGGTCTTAAGGTCAGATGCACAGACCAGTTCCTCCTCGTCCAAAGGACAATCGGTAGGACAGACGCAGGTGCCGTGTTCACATCGAGCGCCGTATTTGCATTCGACGTGCTGGCAAAGGTCTGGAATGATGTAGGAACAAAAAACCGGCGGGTTTACGTGTATCTCAGAGCAAACGGCGGATTCAAAGTCAAATCCACTCTCAAAGTCAAACAAGCAGGCTCCATCAATCCTGGAAGCAAAAACCATAGATGACAAACATCCTTCAGACGCAAACACCCTTCAGATGGCAAACATTCTTCAGACGCAAACACCCTTCAGATGGCAAACATTCTTCAGACGCAAATACCCTTCAGATGGCAAACATCCTTCAGACGCAAACACCCTTCAGATGGCAAACATCCTTCAGGCGCAAACACCCTTCAGATGGCAAACATTCTTCAGACGAAAATACCCTTCAGATGGCAAACATTCTTCAGACGCAAACACCGTTCAGATGGCAAACATTCTTCAGACGCAAATACCCTTCAGATGGCAAACATCCTTCAGACGCAAACACCCTTCAGATGGCAAACATCCTTCAGGCGCAAACACCCTTCAGATGGCAAACATTCTTCAGACGCAAATACCCTTCAGATGGCAAACATTCTTCAGACGCAAACACCCTTCAGATGGCAAACATTCTTCAGACGCAAACACACTTCAGATGGCAAACATTCTTCAGACGCAAATACCCTTCAGATGGCAAACATCCTTCAGACGCAAACACCCTTCAGATGGCAAACATTCTTCAGACGCAAACACCCTTCAGATGGCAAACATTCTTCAGACGCAAACACCCTTCAGATGGCAAACATTCTTCAGACGCAAATACCCTTCAGATGGCAAACATCCTTCAGACGCAAACACCCTTCAGATGGCAAACATTCTTCAGACGCAAACACCCTTCAGATGGCAAACATTCTTCAGACGCAAACACCCTTCAGATGGCAAACATTCTCCAGACGCAAATACCCTTCAGATGGCAAACATCCTTCAGACGCAAACACCCTTCAGATGGCAAACACCCTTCAGATGGCAAACATTCTTCAGACGCAAGCACCCTTCAGACGCAAACACCCTTCAGATGACAAACATCCCTTAGACGCAAACACCCTTCAGATGGCAAACATCCTTCAGACGTAAACACCCTTCAGATGGCAAACATCCTTCAGACGCAAACACCCTTCAGATGGCAAACACCTTTCAGACTCAAACACCCGTCAGAAGCAAACACGTTTGAGACGCAAACACCTTTTAGATGGCAAACACCCTTCAAATTGCAGACATTTAGCAGATTGCAATCACCCCAGAGATGGCAAAACACCATCAGGTGGCAAACACCCTTCAGATTGTAAACACCCCTCAGATGACAAGCACCCTTCAGATAGCAGTCTCCCTTTTTATGGCAATACCTCAGAAATGATAAACACCCTTCGGATGGCAAACATTTCATTCCGATGGCAAACTCCCATCAGATGGCAAATACCTCTCAATTAGCAACACTCATCACCATAGGCAAGCACCCTTGAGATGGCAACTCTCCTCAGATGTCAAACACCCTTCAGATGGGAAACACCCATCTGACGGCAAACATCCATCAAGCAGCTTTAGAAGGAAACACTCCTCAGATAGCAACACCCTTCAGATGGCAAACACGTCCTTCAGATGGCCACCCCTCAGATGACAAACACCCCTCAGATGGCAAACGTCCATCAGGTGATGGGAACACCCCTCAAAAAACAACACCCTTCAGATGGTAAACACCCTTCAGATGGCAAACACCCCTCAGATGACAAACACCCTTCAAATGGCAAACCCCTTCCGATGGCAACACTCCTCAGATGGCAAACACGCCCATCAGATGGCAAACACCCCTTCGATGACAAACACCCTTCAGATGGCAACCACCCCTCTCAAAAAGCCTTCAGATGGCAAACCCCTTCCGATGGCAACATTCCTCAAATGCAAACACGTCCTTCAGATGGCAAACATCCTTCAGATGGCAAAATGGATTAATGGATGAAATGCTTGGAAAAACTGAACAGTTCAATGAAGGCAAAAACTGTCAATAATTGAATGTATGTTTTAACTATAGCAAAAGCAGGTGTTGGGGTGTGAAGAATGTAAATCATTTGAATTTAAAATCTTATTTAAAATTCCAATCTTATTTTTGAAAAAGATGACAATTTTGAATTGGTTGATTTGCATTTTTTAGGTTTGAATTTTGTTTCAGTCTCAAACACCAACATGTTACGACAAGCACTGTAGTGCAGTGCCCCAAATCCAAAAGTCCAAGTCCGACAATCCAAATCCAAAAATCTAATCCAAAAACTAAATACAAATCCAAAAAACCAAAACCAAATCCAAATCCGAAAAACCAAAACCAAATCCAAATCCAAAAAACCAAATCCAAAATCCAAAAATCCAAATCCAAAAAAACGAAATTCGAATCCAAAAAAACCAAATCCAAATCCAAATCCAAAAAACCAAAACCAAATCCAAATCCAAAAAACGAAATTCGAATCCAAAAAACCAAATCCAAATCCAAAAAAACCAAATCCAAATCCAAAAAGCCAAATCCAAATCCAAAAACCAAATCCAAATCCAAATCCAAAATCAAATCCAAAAAACCAAATCCAAATCCAAAAAACAAAATCCTAATTCAAAAAACAAATTCCAAATCCAAAAAGCTAAATCCAAATTCAAAATTCAAAAAAGCTTTTTCCAAAAAATGAAATCCAAATCCGAAAAATCAAAACCAAATCCAAAAACTAAAACCAAATCCAAAGCCAAAACCATATCCAAATCCGAAAAAAACCAAATCCAAATCCAAAAAACAAAATCCCAATTCAAAAAAACCAATTCCAAATCCAAAAAGCTAAATCCAAATCCAAAAAAGCTTTTTCCAAAAATGAAATCCAAATCCAATAAATCAAATTCAAAAAAGATGGCGTCATTTTTGAAGTCATCGTCATTCGACGTCATCGTTCCTCATTCTGTCGTCATTTGACTTGACTTACCACAGTCCCCTTTCGATTCCATTTTGATCTCTTTTTGCAGTTTGCATGACTCCATTTTCAACTCGCACTCGTTTCTGTAGGTCAAACCATCCGAACCACAAACAGGATTCTGATCCTATATGCAAAAGGATAAAAAAGGTCAATGCGATGAGGTCAAGGGTCCAACGGAGTAAGGAGGAAGCTCTCGAAACCAAACAATGGAGCAGAAATGTTAAACACTGACAAGGAAAATATAAAATATTTTGATTTAAAAAAAAAACACAAATTCAATTGAAAAAGTATGCATAAGCAGGAATACATACAATGGGCCGATTTTTTAAACGAAGTCTATCATTTAGGCCGCGGATTCTTTTCTTTTTGTGCACAAAATTGCATTAAAAAAGAATCCGCTGCCCAAAAGATAGGCTTTGTTTAAAAAATCGGCCCAATACATTGAAAAAATTCAATGGTAAAGTGAACATTGAAATGCAATTATAAAATTATTGAATTAAATTCAAAAGCAGAAATCTTGCGAAAATTAGAAATCACAAAATTGCGAATATTTTTCTAATAAAAAAAAAATATATAGGTTGTTACAGTTGGACTGCGTTGCAATGTGATGCTGATGTTTAGTGCGAAAGCGATAGGTACATGCGAATTTACACCGTAACTACTCAAGATACGATGGTTGTAATGCCACTTTTCATGGCGAAGCGCTTGGGTTCGAATCGCGCAGAGACTACAATTTTCTGAAAACTTATTGGCGCTTTGTTATTGTCAAGTTCAAGCCCTTCTCAAGAAATGCCCCTCAGCGGTTCGCGGATAACTGCTTCTGGCTCGCCCTGCAGGTGGGAAATTTGGCCTCCGCAGAACACCAAGGTTGCACCCAAAATTACCTCAAAATTTCAAAAATTCCCAGCGGTTCGCAGATAACTGCTTCTGGCTCGCCCTGCAGGTGGGAAATTTGGCCTCCGCAGAACACCAAGGTTGCACCCAAAATTACCTCAAAATTTCAAAAATTCCCAGCGGTTCGCAGACAACTGCTTCTGGCTCGCCCTGCAGGTGGGAAATTTGGCCTCCGCAGAACACCAAGGTTGCACCCAAAATTACCTCAAAATTTCAAAAATTCCCAGCGGTTCGCAGATAACTGCTTCTGGCTCGCCCTGCAGGTGGGAAATTTGGCCTCCGCAGAACACCAAGGTTGCACCCAAAAACCTCAAAATTCAAAAATTCCCAGCGGT
>JASGXE010007599.1:0-18360 GCA_030068105.1 Sinentomon sp. SZTP_YWyxl | reverse complement strand
CCTTGGCTCCATAAGGTTCATGCACATCACTGCACTATTTTTCGTGAAATCTACACAGCATAACCAGTAATAGAATAGAATAGAATGAACACAAAACAAAACTCACCAAAGTGTGAGAGTATCATGAATAGTGAAAACGATGAATTTGACCTTGAAGTGTTTTGTGGTAAAAAAAAACAACCGTGAAATGCAGGAAACTCGCGACAAAATATGTACCCTCGAAAGGAAAAGTACCTGCCACTGCCTTTTACATTATGGGATTGGATGAGGAGTTATGCGGGTATAACTTCGTGGAGAGGCCCATACTTGTTTACAACAAGGAGAGGATGTTTGCAAGTAAAAAATGTTGCGCCAGGTTCTCAACTTAATATTCGCAAGCATGGGAACCAATCAAAATTCGCTTACACAGCAGCTCATGGTTTATTGCTCTGAACATGCGATTGGCGAATCCTGAGTTCTACTCCAATTCAGACCAATTTTTATTACCCAATTTGGCATACTCATGAAAGTACATGTCGGAGTTTTCGCTTATTTCCATGATGATTTCGTGTAGATGTTGGAGCACCTGACGTCGGATCACGAAACAAGTTGAACTTTCTGTGAGAAAGAACCTGCGAGACAATATCTCTTTGTCACGACACACCTTGGTGTTTCCTCTTGGCCAAGAAAGTTCGCAAATCAGATTGCCACCCGCCAATGATCACCATGGTTGTCTGCGCCGTGTTATCCCAATTGCCACCCGCCAATGATCACCATGGTTGTCTGCGCCGGGTTATCCCAATTGCCACCCGCCAATGATCACCATGGTTGTCTGCGCCGGGTTATCTCATTGAGGCAGCACGCCATCCCAACAAAATATCCACCACTTTCTGCAGAACTTTCCAAAAATCTCTTGACAATCCGCTGCGTTAAATTCCACGTGAAAAGTGTCTGATCATATGGCTGTTGCCGTATTTTCGGACCCAGACTTCTGCTTCGCTTGTACCGTAAGCATTGAAGGTGGTCGAATGAAAAGGGATGTGATCTCTGCATCCCACGTGGCCTCAAAACTGCAATGTACCTTTCTGTGCTTGTTAAGAGACTTTTGAAAGACCCTGTGGAAATAAATGGACCAGGTTGCTATTTGGACAATACGACTATACCGCAAACTGTTATTGTGGTATCAACCGATCAATTTTATTTGCTATTTATAATGCAAATGCTTACAGATAATGATAGTGATTAATGATAATACTCATTATGTTATTGGAATAATTAGAAGCAAATATTAACAAGTCACACACATTGGCAATGTCAAAGATGAAGAAAGACGGGCGATGGGACCGACGGAATGGAAAGCGATAGCTCATATTTTAGGGGGATCAGCGCGTAATAACCGCGGTGAAATGTCCCAAGTTTTAATAAATGTTGAGTAGAAGCGATTATAGATTAGCGATTATGTTATCGATGAGCGATTATGTTATGAGCGATTATGTTATGAGCGATTCATGTTATGAGCGATTAGCGATTATGTTGATTTGGGATATAAAGATGTTTCGGATTGGTCATTATGCAACGAACGCCTTTCGAGGAAAACAAGAGAATAGAAGGAATTTGAATTTGCGAGTATCCCTTAAATGGTTTTACGAGTACGTTCAGGTCACGGCAGTCGGGGATGTGACAGTCATGATCATGGCAGTCGAGGGTCCGGCAGTAAGCTGCGGCAGTCGGTGTCCGATCATACAGGTCACGACACTCCGTGGTCCAACAATAACATGGCAGCCTGGGGTCCGAGAGTCAAGATCAAGGCAGTCGGCTTGTTTTCGAAACCCACCGAAATCGCAGGTGCACTGACGTCATTTTTTTATTGCAGACGCTCTTCAAGCACGTTTGATCAAAGGCAGAATCGAAAGCGAAATTCGGCAGCTGCATCTGTGGTCTAGTGGTCAAGGCATTGGACTGCTAATCCGACGGATGGTGATCGATTCCAGTTGATGTCAGATTTTTTTCAGATTTTTGCTGCTGGGGGACTTTTTGCATTTTTGTTGCTGGGGGGACACCAGGCGAAGGGCGGAAACCCAGAGTGGGTCAAGGTGGGGTAGGAAAGGTTAGGTCAGGTTGAAATAGCTTTAAAATTTTTCGTTAGTAGAGTATAAATGATGATTTTGTTGCAATGACGTCAGTGCAACCTGCGATTTCGGTAGGTTTCGAAAATACGCATGCAGTCGGGGTCCGACAGTCACGATCACGCCGTCTGGAGGCCAGCAGTCGAGGTTACGGCAGTCAGGTGTCCGAAAGACCGGGTCACGGCAGTCGGTGGTTCGACGGTTGTCAGATTGTTCTCCTATTAAATATAGGGACACAATCCATCAAGGATGTTACCAACAATGGAAACGGTCAAGGCAGACGATCTCACAATGAAGGGAGTCGTCACAGAAATTTAGCGTCAATTTCTTTCACGTCATTTCTGCAGGGTTGTCTTGCCCCGCAGACTTTTGCCGATGCGGTTTAGTGTTCATGAAGTGTGTCAGCAACAATGATTTTGTTGTTATTGCATGTTTCTGAATGGCGGTTCTAGGCCCTGTAGTCATTTGCTGATCATACAGCGTTTCCCAAAAGTCACTTGACAACCCTAGAAAAGTGCATTGCAGTTTTGAAGCAACTCTGGAAGCTTGGAGTGCTATCCATTTTCGAATGGATAACACCTGCAGCAGGCAGCCTGCCCAATCTGAACCTGAAATCTCCAGAAATAGCCCCACAAGAGAAGATTGAAAACTAACCAATAGCAGGGGTTGTCAAGTGACTTTTTGGAAATCCTGTATCCATAGAATCAACGAGGCAACTATTTTCCCAGGTAGTTTTCCATTGTCAAACTGCAATGTTTTATGATGGCAATGAATTACAAAAGTAATTCATTTGGTCACGAAAGCAGAATTGGCAGTGCAAGTTGCCGTCGGTATAAACGATGATCACCTTAATTTTCTTCCCCATATCGGAAATCGTGAAGTTAAAGAACAGCGCCTTGAAGAGCACGCATAGATCCGAAAAGAACTAAAAACAGAGACCGGCCAAAACGTTTACAACATGTGTGAAATACCGAACGTCGCATGCTTATGCAGGGGCCATCCAATTATTTCAGCGGGGTTTGATGCAAATTCACACGTTACACGAATGGCCAGAATCCGTTGGTTCATCCATTCTTTTTGCCAGAGATAGGCCTGCATTTTTGAGGTCTGGATTTTTTTCAAATTCTACGAAAAACAATGGAAATTTTACCTAATCGCTGAGAGGACTCTATCAAATGGCAAACGACTCATCGTTTAGCAGCCCAAAAGTGGAGAAATAGGAGAAAATGGAGAAAACATTAGAAATCTTCTCCGAGAACTTCCACAGACAGACCCCCTGAAGCCTGCGGGGGGCTTCCCACATAAGAAATTACGAAGGGTGTTCGAAACGTTTTTGACATCACGCGGTAGGTACCTATAGTGAAAAAATGTTGCCGATGTCAAGAATTCGTTTAGATTAGACCTTCAAAATACTCTCCGGCTCTTGCCTTACAAATTAACAGGTGTCCAACCCAGCCTCCCATGGCCAGCATGGTACTCAGATGCGGGTGAGTTCCATTAGCTCTGAAAATATTGCTTTGGCAAAGTCCTGAATACGTGTACATGGCTTTTCTGCCAAGTTGTTTTCAGTTTTGGTAACAACCATATAAATCGATGGTTAAAATTATAGGACTATGGGCTTGGGGAGGCAGTAAATCCAAAATTCTAAAACTTGGGCATTTTTCATGCAAAAGGTGATGTTTAAGATTTCAAGACTTAGCAAAAAGCAGTATTTTCAGAGCTCAGGAACACACCCTCATCTGATTACCACTGTGCCATGAAAAATTGGCACAGATGTCTGTAAATTGGTGCTGAAAGAGCTGGAGAAATGCTTGAAGCCCTGAACCAATCAAAATCTTCACCAAAAACGTTTCAAACGCCCATCGTATTTTGATGGATTGTTCCACTTTGAGTACCTGGTCAAATGTGCCTTTTTCAGGAAAGTTATGCGTCCTTTTTGTCTTCTGTCCTCCCTCCCCTTTTGAAATTTCTTGAAAATATGCCCTGCCAGGTGAATAGCCAAGTTGAAGCTTTCTGATGAATCCCAAATTGTAGAATGGAATCCGAACTGCTGCCCCTCGCAATCACACAAACAATGCGTGCTAGCGGAGAAGCGTGTCCATCTAGAGCATTCCCAATAAACGAAAATTCATCAACGTTCATGAACGTTCATCATACTTTGATGAAAGGTTCATCAAACTTGATGAAACTCTCATCACATATTTGATCAAACTCAAAAGTTGATCAATAATGTTTGATGAGCTTCGATGAACTTTGACGGAAAATTTACCAAAGTTTGTCAACTTCTCTGGATCAATTTAAAAATCTCATGAAACTTGATCAGATGTGATCAAACTTTGATGAAACTTCGATATTCGCATTCTGAAGGTGTGGTAAATTCAGAATAACTATACTGCTGTGTTGTCACTTCGTGTTGCCAACCTGCTGCGTTTGTTCACCTGCTGCGTGTTGTCGACCTACTCCATGTTGTCAGCCAACTGTGTGTTATCAACCTATAGCGTGGTGTGGTGGTGCATGGCCTGGTTTTGGTAGCGCGGTAGTGGGGATGCGCCATCAAAGTTCCAACAGAGTACACACATTGTGTTAAAGTTGAAATCTCTGCAAGAATTCATGCTCGAGATTTTCTTTTTCATTTCCTCATCAAAGTCGCATCAATGTCTCATCAAAGTCCCATCGGAAAGTTCGATGAAATGTAGTTGGAAAAATCTCATCAACTTTTTTCTCACCAAACTCTCATGAACTTTTCACCATTGGGTCTCATCAGAGTCTCATCAATGTCTCATCTAAGGTTTATCAAATTCTAATCGAAGTCTCATCAAAAAGTTGATGAAAAGTTGGCGGCCAATGTTTTATCAACTTTTTTCTTATCAAACTCTCATCAACTTTTCGTCATTGGGTGGAAGACGGAAAGCAGTCGAACACAGGCTCTGAAGCAGGTTATTTTGCGTGTCGCATATTTGCCTAACACCCAGTACGAAGCGGCCAAGGATTATCATTTGAACCCTCCACGGCTGATTTTGCCATTCATTTTTAACACAAAGCAATACAATTCGACCTCCCGGCTGACGCTCCAGATACAGTCGCAGAAACAGTTACATGACTCCCTTAATACATATACCTACCTGCATTTGATCAAGGAAGTCAGAATTGTTTCTGAAACTGTACATGTCGGGTATCATGGATGTGTGATGTCTGGCCATTGCTGCAGGCATTCTCTCAGTGGGGTGTATAGTGGCGGCGGAAAAAGATTACCCATACATGTGAAAAACTTCCATTCTTGAGATTTTAGCAGAAACTCCATCCTATAGAAATAAAAGATCCTCTTTCATCACGAATGTCAAAATCTGACATCTCTAGAAAGCTCCGTTGCAATTTGGCGCTTTAATTTCTGCCGCCTGCATAAGAATAAAAAGAAAGAAAAAAAATTCCGGAGGCCACACTTAAACGGGAAAGACACAAGTATGAGTAATCTTTTTCCGCCGCTACTATACAACCACAGAGGCAGTAATGACTTCCATGATCCATCAAAGGTACTTGTGTTAAGGAAGTCATTACTGCTTCTGTGATTGTGCACAGGCAGTGGCGTCATGTTCAATTATATAGTTTAATTAAAATCGTCATTGTATTCCCGTTCCGTTTCCACTTGGGCGTTATCATTTTCGCTTCCTACCCTCTAAACATGAGGTTTCGGTATGGATGGAACACCTTGGGAACACCTAATTAAACAAGGACTTAGATGGGTTCGGAACATTGTTTGGAATGCCTGACGTGTTCTTTTGCGGAATACCTGACACTCCATGTGTTCCAAATCGCTCATGTGTTCCAAATTTGTGACAGGAAAATGGTGTTCCAAGAACACGCTACGTGTTCCAAACAATGTTCCGAAAAGAGCACTCCCATCTAAGCCCTTGTTTAATTAGGTGTTCCCAAGGTTTTCCATACCGAAACCTTATGTTTAGAGTACACACTCTTCAGTGGAACTCATCGGATAATAGGTACCTACCCATCCCTTTGACTCTGCCTTGGACACATCAACGAAAAAAATATGTTAAGTCGAACAGCAGCGCTCCTTCAAGTAACACCAACAGAAATAATCCTCAGATGCGAACATATTCTTATTTTGTTAAAAATGGGATGGATTGTTCTTAAGAAAACCGCACCTACGATGTAATGCGAACTTAAAAGTTCAATAAAATGATTGTAAAATGTAAAATCATGATTGGAGGTAAGGAGAAAAGGTAAGAGTTTGTTCCACTCTCCGGCAGTCCGAAAGAAAAAGCTGTTGAAATGTAATTGTCAAGTTCAATAAAACATTTCAACAGCTTTTTTACTTTCGGACTGCCCGAGAGTGGAACAAACTCCCATACCTTCTTTTCTCTACCTCCAATCATTGCTGAGTCTCAGTGATTATGTGATTAATGGTTGGTGCAGTCCGGCCTCATCTCATTTCCCTTTGGCCTGTTTAGACCTCTCCAATCTACCCTGTTTGTTTGTTCTGGTTCTTTTTCATCGTGTTTCATCGGTGTTGGTTTTATGACGTTCGACTTCATTGTTGAGATTTACAACAATAAATGGAATAGAAAAAATCTTTTGTGGACTTTGAGTCAGGTGCGGTGATCAATGATCGTCTCTCCTTTGACGACCATTTGACAATAACAGCATCAGCGGTTGGTATAAGTAGGTGTGATGTGATGCGACAAAAAGTGTTCAGACCGATGAACGCAGTGCTCAAAGTGTCCCGAAAAAGGGCAGGAGCGCTTTCTCAAAAAAGGGCACCTGTAAAAAATTGCAGAGCATTTCGTCCTTCGAGGAGGGCACTTCGTATGTCAAATAGGACACTTCATTCATCGAACAGGGCACGCAAATTGTCATTGGTCGATTAACGTGCCCATAGCAGTACAACAATGACCACCATGGGTAATCAAGAGCTCAAAGTGGTTGCCCTGTGTGGGAACGCTTTTGTTTTGTTTCCCAATTGTGGGAACGCAAGAAGTTCAGGGCATGTGGGAGCTGCGCTCCCACACCCTCAGGGCAGGCAGGAGCGCACGATCCCAGAGCTTCTCACGCACTTTGAGCACTGGATGAACGGATGACAGCTTTAACAGCTCTGGAGATGAAACCGTTGCTGATTAAGCTGTGACACGCCAAGAAGAAGTGTCATTGTCAAAAGTCATCAAAGAGGTCTACACGAGAGAGTTAACGGGGCTTCAGGACAAGAAACCTTGTGGGCCCCTGTGACCGCTCAGTGACGCGTGTGGAGTGGAGACCGGGAGCAGATGAAATACTAACTCAATATGCACAAAGAGTGAGGTGGGCTATACGGAACCATTCAAAATACCCGGGCCACAGGCGATTTTTTCAGACTTTTGAAGCACGGGGCAATGTAATTCCCCATTTAGCGTGCGCCGCAAAACACATTACATGAAGGAATGCATTTAACAGCGCTTACTAGATGGGAATAATGATATTATCCCGTGCTTCAAAAGTCTGGTAAAAATCTCTTATGGCCCGGGTATTCTGAATGTTTGAGTTATGAAACTCTACATGGAAATCATAAGGCTACAACGAATGCGATGATAATCAGATTTGTGCGCAGTCGGCGATCAGGCATATAAGGTTCCCTGAGCATCCAAGGCCCTGGCCACCTGCCCGGCTACCCCACCCCTACAATTTAAACACGATGTTCAGTTATTTGGAACACCATATTTTACCATGAGCTTAGATAGGAAGTGTTCTTTTGAGACCAGATTGTCTGTTATTGGAACACACTGGGTGTTTCAAATCGCTTATTTGGTTAAGGTGTTCCAAATCGCTAATGTATTCCAAATCTGTACAGATTTGGAACACTCAGTGTGTTCCAAGAACACACCAGGTGTTCCATAAATGTTCTTACAAGAACACTTCCTATCTATAAGCCCATGTTAAAATATAGTGATCCAAACTGAACTTCGTGTTTTGAGTGTAACGACGGTCCTGGAGAAGAGATAATTGGGAAGATAAAATTTCCGAATGCTTTCTTGAGACCAAATTTATTGAGACCATATTAAAAATGCCGAAAATATCATGTGATGTGCCATACCAAATGTTTACAAAAATTGAATTGTGTCTTGTGAGAAATCATCCATCAGGAATTAAAATTAACAACGCAATTAAAAGATTGGGTCAAGATTAGATTGACGGGGCTTTGAATCGGAAAATTGAAGCAACCATTTATGCACAAATTATCTAAAAATCACATTCCAGTAAAAACAAAAAACAAAAAATTTGAATGAAAATGAAAGATAATGATACAAATGTAATGGTTTTCAAAAATTGTTAAAACAGACAACCACGTTTCGAACATTGTCAAGAAAATCCCATGCCAGGTAAAACAAAACTTGGGAGTAAAAAATAACACTTAAGATAAATATCAAAAATGAAATAAAACGGATAAAAATGCAAAGGTTTACGTTCGTACAATGTCCAGAAAAGCAAACATGCAGCAAAACTTGTCCAGAAAATCACACGCCAATAAAAAAACGAAAAAAGACAAAATTTTTTAGAGATGAAAAACAAAAGAAAATTAATAAAAAATGCAATTGTTTCCGAGGAAACTCAGCTACGAACCCAAAACTCATAAATAACTTAAAACGTTTAATAAATAAATTGCGATTGCGTTGTGAAAAATTTGAGCAAACATTTGCAGATGAGAAATGTGCATGTGATTTGTGCAGCAGACATTTTTGCTTTTTCGGATGAAATCGCGCGGATGCAACTGCGACCCAGCAAAAGCTGCTTGCATACTCCTCATTCCACTTGAAGATATGAGCTAAGAATGCTCCCAAGTGTGCTCAGAGTGAATTTAGGATTCTTTCAACAATGAAAACTCGGTCGGAAACTTCATTCTCGGCTCAGAAATAAAAGTTTTTCTGGGTGTTTAAATGGAAGAGTGTGAAGCACTCTCAGCTCATATCTTCAAGTGGAATGAGCTGTAGCAATCACCGGAGACAGGTGCCGTGCGCTCAGAACGCCCAGACCGGGACGTGTTTTTACAAACGCTGTCGCGACTTTCGATGGCAGAGCGCGCTTTGTGCAAGAATGCTCGATTGGGGCCACGTACGTACTCGCAAGAAAAATATATTTTTTTCTCACCAAAGGCTATCTGAACCTGACCAACCTTGTCACCTCTCGGAAAAAACAAGGCTCGATGGGGGGCCCGGCCTGGCATCTGGAGTCGCGGCAGAGTTGGTAAACACGCCACCGGGAGAAGGGCGTGGAGAGCGCTATACTTCATAAAAGAAATCACAGGAAGAGCAACTCTAGAATCCGCGAACAAGCTTATCTGTCTCTTGTAAGACCTATTCTTGAGTATGCGTCCACAGCTTGGGACCCATACTTATCCATGCATTTGATCGCACTGGAGCATGTTCAGCGCCAAGCAGCTCGCTTTGTTTTTGGGGATTATAGGAAATTGAGCAGTGTTTCTGCTTCTTGACAAGCTTGGCTGGGGACTATACTAGCTGAGAGGAGAAAGATTCAGCGCATTTTAAGCTTTTTTTCAGGGTACTTGCGAGACAGGGGGATGGGGATGAGCAATCGAAGCACATACAAATTCTGAAGTTCTATTCACGACAGGATCATGCCTTAAAAGTGAGACCCCTTTACTTCAAGAGGGAATTTGGCAAATCGCCCTTTCTGGGACAATCCATTAATGATTGGAATGCCATCCCTTCCAAGCTCCTTGAACCGCTGATATCCGTGCCCATACTTAGATATCCGTGCCCATATCAAATTTTTTGTCACCTTCCCGTCCACAAGTATGGCTCGGTAGGTGCAGAGGCAGGCATGGGCAAAGTTTGTCAATTCTGTCTGTCTATTTCTTCCTTCTATGTCATTTTCTTGTCTTTTCTAACCAGTAGTATGATAAGGGGAATCCCCCTCAAATACAGATATTCATTCATTCAAAGGTACACTCAGAAATCCCGTAACGTCGAAAAAGCAATGCGGACCCATGGTCTTGGCCCCAAAAACACGTCGAAAAGGCACACTGTCTGTTTCTTTCGTTTTCAAACTATTTGCGGCAGAATTAATGTGCTCATACATGTTTATTTTTCCCATTTAACTGTTGCCTCCGAAACTTCTCTTTCTTTCTTTTACTCTCATGCAGGAAAAGAAATTAAAGCGCCAGATTGCTATACAAATCTTTCGGGAGGCGCCATATTTTGATCTCGGTAAAAGAGGATCATTAATATCCGCAGCATGGAGTTTTTGCTAAAATCTGCACTGTCGCAATTTTACATGTATGAGTTCCTACATTAATTCTTTCGCTACTTTACAGCCCTTTGCTGAAAAAGAGAGGTCTATACCAAATGGGAAACCGTGATTGCAAACATTTTCTCGACTGCGCACTTCGCTCGATTTGCACCCACTGGGGGTTGACCCCCTGTAGGGGGGCCAAGTTTGCCAAACAGCCAAGCTGGCCGAGAAATGTCTGAACAATTGTCATCGGATTTGGTCAAAGGGCGTTTGAGGCGTTTGAGGTCAAAGGGTCAAAGGGCATTTGAGGCTGCAAAACTTTAATTACTTTCACTTTCTAATTGATTAACTTTCAATTCCACTGTGTCGCAGGAATGTCTTAACGAACTCGTTTTTTCCGAGAACGATAGGTACATGACTGGAATGCGTTTCCCCCAAACTCTAATGTTGTTGCGCGTGCTCTGGCACGCTCCTCTCTCGCCAGTCATTCTTAACATTGCTGGATGTTCAATCTTCTGTTTTAATTATTTTGTTTTTCACTGTTTTTGCATTTTTCTTATGGGGTTGTGCCCCTCACTGCCTCCAATTCCCTTGTGGCGGTTTTAAAAAAAATTATAATGACATTTAAAGGCCGGTGGCCCGCCTCAGAAACCCCAGTCTGCCACCTCCCCTCCACCGAGGACCCACCATGAAAAATTCCAGAAAATCATAAAGAACTAAAAACTCACAAATGCATCAAAATCCATCTAAAAACGAAGAATGCGATAAGTTATTTTGGAATGCAAGAAAAACCCTGAGAAAATACATTGAAAACGTTTCCAAGAAAAGCACTTTTAACCTCCAAACGGAACAATGGAGATTTCAGTGTATGCACTAAAAATGCTCCACACATTTTTCAGCGGGCGGGCACCATGGTTGGCCGGCTCCAGTTGACAAAGCCCATAGCTGGCGATCTCTACACTCTAAATTGGAACGTTCCGTATGGAGCACCTTTTTAGCACTTGCAAAGATGAAAGAGTTCCTTTCGGAACATTTTTGGAACACGAAATGTGTTCTGGAAACGCCACTTTTCTGTGACAAGTTTGGAACACAAAAGCGATTTGGAACACATGATTAAGTGTTCCAAGTCGCATATGTGTTCCAAATTTTTGTCAGGAAAATGGTGTCCCAAGATCACATTACGTGTTCCAAAAACGTTCAGAAAGAAACTCTTCCATCTGAGACCGTCTTAGAAACAGTGCTTCAAATGTGTTCCAAAAAGAACCTTCCAATTTACAGTGTAGATGGCAAGCAGGTCCGGCAGCTTTGGCTCTTCTTGCAGTTACACTCATTCTTCGGCAGTTTCTTTCCACTTGCTCAGAAAGTCAACGACTTCCATGTGTCCGAATAGCTCTGCATCGTCAGCAGGTGTCCGATCCCACCTGAAAAATGAGTTTAGAAAATAGAATGGAGAAAATTCGCGATCCTTCAAAATGACATTTAAACATACACAGTAAAATAGATTGCACATTTTTGCGAAAAGTGGTAAAAACGATCTCACTAAAAGATTGTTTGGCAATTTTGTGGGACAAGAATGGCACCGAATGATGGCAGATTCCATCAATGCGAACAAAAATTGTCATTAATCCAAAAAACCACAAAATCCAAATGGCACGAACCACAAAACAATGAAAAATTGCCAACGACACATGTGGTGTTTTTTTCCGCTCTTGGTGAAAATTTGCTACCAAAATTTTGCAGTGTAATCCTATCTATACCCTTCCTAGAGGTCCTCCATGCCCACACGTATCATTCCGTTTGAAGATCTCAAACTGAGAACACTCAAGTATGTGCCTGAAGGAAAACCAATTTCTGCAACAATCAGATAGATCGGGAGACTGGAATAGAACGGACTGTGGTAGAAGAGGACTGAAGCAGAAGCGGACTGTGGTAGAAGAGGACTGAAGCAGAAGCGGACTGAGGTAGAAGTGGACTGAAGCAGTGTTTTGGAGGGAGATTTGGCATGGAGGGAGGTAGGATGTACCTGTCCTAACCTAACAGAACCTAACCCGGAGAAATGGAAAGAATAAGTCTCAAAAATGGAAGAATTCTACTTCAGTCCAATTCTGCCTCAGTGCGTTCTATCCCTGTCACCGGATCAGTCAGTTGGTGCTTGGAACGAACCCTTTTGTATCCGATGATACCTTATCTTAATGATACCTTATTTTAATAACTTTATAGCCTTAACGATTTTAGTTTCAGGCCCTTACCTATCTGCGGGAGAGTGATAAACACCGCAGTGTTGAAGGAGGAATTTGACACAATCCAATTGACCTTCTGCTGCGGCCAGGTGCAACGCAGTCCTACCATCGTAGTCTTCCATGCTCAAATCAATGCCGGATAATTTGTATCTGAAAATTTAATGCATTTAAAGTGGTGTGAATATCGTCTGAACTGAAATAATGTGTCGCGGCGGCGGAATTAATGTACTCAAACATGCATGCAAGAAATTGCGACCGTTCAGATTTTGCCAAAAACTCTATGCTGCAGAAATTAAAGATCCTCTTTTGTAACCGAGGTCAAAATCTGACAGCTCCAGAAAGCTCTGTTGAAATCTGGCGCTTTAATTTCTGCCGCCAGCATGGGAGTAAAAAGAAAGGAAAAACATGGGTTCAAACGCCCAACTCCACCTCCGCTATTCAGTTAGACTTAAGTGAAATTAGTAGAGCCCGTCATCCTTCCGGCTGACCAATGCAAAGCAAAGCATGAAGCGCAGGATGCTCCCACAGTCGATGCCCGCGTCAGTCTGTTTTCCGCCGCCTGGCGCAAAAACAAAGCATAAAGTTCAGCATGCTCGATATTGTGAAGTTCTCGGCCAGTTGAAGTTGTGCAGCCCTTTGCTGCGAACTTCTGTTGCGACGTATGTCTGTTTACATGCGAACTCCTGATTTTCAAAAATTTTTGGAGGATCTGATATTGTCAAAACGTTCCATTTTTTGGGTGCTCCGTCTCCTGAACCCCTTGCCGGGGCACTCCCCCTGGACCCCCGCTGGGTACCTCTCGCACCTCTCCCCTCGAACCCTCCGGCCGCAAAACTCCAGTCGACCCTCCCCCCCCTTGGCGAAAGGTTCGATCCGCTAAGGTTTTCTTTCACAAAATTTATGAAAGATTTGAAATGTTACGTGTATGATGCCGTTTCGAGAACTCGAATTTCTATCATTTTGGATGGTTTTGATTTTTGGACCCCCAAAATGGCCCACGGGGGCTTTTCGTGGTGAAAAATCCCCGGAGTGGGTTTTCGGAAAAAGTTATTCTTTTACTTTCGTTTGACCTGGCATGAGGAGCAAACTCTGCAAATTTCTATAATTTTGGATGGTTTTGATTTTCGGGACCCAAAATGGCCCAAGGGCAAGGGGGCTTTTCGTGGTGAAAAATCCCCAAAGGAGTGGGTCTTCGTGGTGAAAAATCCCCGAAGGAGTGGGTTTTCGGAAAAAGTAATTCTTTTACTTTTATTTAAACTGGCATGAGGAACAAACTCTGTAAATTTCAATCATTTTGGATGGTTTTGATTTTCGGGTCCCCAAAATGGCCCACGGGGGCTTTTCGTGGTGTAAAATCCCAGACGGGGTGGGTTTTCCAAAAATGTATTCTTTCACTTTTGTTTGTACTGGCATGAGGAACAATTCCTCAAATTGTCTGCATAGGTACCTTTCGAATAATGACTTTCTCTCAATAAAACATGACAACAATTCAACAGAGAGAAGAGCAGAAATTTTAATTTCTAAGTCATCAAATAAAAAACGAGTATCGCTTTGTTGGAACTTTTGTGATGATGCTCGAGATCGGCATTTTCATCTGGTAGTGAAGGGGTTAAAGCACGGGGGCCAGTCTCAACGCGATGGCGGCGCTGCGACAGAAAAGGCATTGTTGAGCTGCCGCCTGTGACGTCATCGGCGGCAAAGGAAAGAGGATGCTGGAGGCGACCATCAACAGACAAGTTGACGGAGCTGAAATGCTCGTGAAAAATTTAGGAAATTTCAAATTGAGCAAGGTCCAAGGTTTGTGTTTGAGTGGGGAAAAATTTTGGCTTGAGTGTGAAATATTTTAATTTCTATTCCCGTGATTTTCTTCGAATAAAAACATTGTTCTTATGCCTTTACCGTTTCCTAGTAAAGCCCGTCGGCTGACCAATGCAAAGCACAAAGCATGAGAGAGCCCAGGATCTCCCACAGTGGATGCCCGCGTCAAACTGTTTTCTGCCTGGCGAAAAAACAAAGCTTTTGAAGTTCAGTTTGTTCGATATTGTGAAGTTCTCGGCCAGTTGAAGTTGTAAGCCCTGCGCTGCGAACTTGATCTGTTGCGATGCTTCTGTTTACATGCGAACTCCCGATTTTCAAAAATTTTTCAAAAAAAAAAGAGAAATGTGACTTTTAATGTCTCAAGATGTCATGCTATGGAGAACCCAATTTTGTTTAAACGCTCCAGCTTTTTGGGGACTCTGTCCCCTGCACCCCTTGCCGGGGCACTTCTCCTGGACCCCCACTTTGTTTCTCGGGCTGAACGAATTCATCACGTCAGCAGTCGACGTCCATGATGAACTTGGAAGTTGCCAGAGCTCTTGCGTCATCCCACATAAGCAAACGCAAAGCTTCAGCTGTATTTTCTGACAACAACTGAGCGACAAGGCGAACGTTTTGCTTATCCGGTCTGCTTCCACTCCAACTTGTGATTCATTTTTAGTTCTGAAGTATTTTTCTACAACATTAAATTCACGATAATCTCACCGTTGATTTCCTCACCACCAGGCAAAACGAATCTGGCACCAATGAAGTGATTTCGAATCAGTTTCAGGAGATGGGTGCGTGTCAGCAAAAATCCAAAGTTTTTCGTCTGCCCAGAGGTAAAACTGAACCAGCTTTTCTCCGGTGAAATCCCAAGGCCATTCCATATACGAATACTTTGTTATTCTTATCACCCATGTCATTTACCACTGCAACGTAACTTTCCGAATAAATTTTTTCCAGGGCAGATTGGAACTTATCCGATTCCTGACTGATCTTGTTCTCTGGGGTTGTTAACGTTGCAAATGATGTGTTGCGCGTTCATTTCGTTCAACTCTTGCCTTAAGATATTAATCTGCGTCTTTGCTGCTTCCCGGGCGTTAGATAAGTCTCGTCGTAGCTTTAAATTTTACTCGCTCTCATCTTCAAGCTTTTTCATCAACACCCGTCTCTCCAA
Source organism: Sinentomon sp. SZTP_YWyxl (assembly GCA_030068105.1). Lineage (NCBI taxonomy): Eukaryota > Metazoa > Arthropoda > Protura > Sinentomata > Sinentomidae > Sinentomon > Sinentomon sp. SZTP_YWyxl. The sequence continues at coordinate 2,803 of JASGXE010007599.1, read as the reverse complement.
CTTCTCCTGCTCGAGTTCAGACAAAACTGCATCCAGCTTGATTCGATAACCCCTTGCAAACTGAAGGAGATTGACGTAGCCTAACAACTCCAGGCTCTGCTCCTATCTTCGGTCAAACTCCGTATATACAAGCGTTTTCGTTTATCGTCGTTCAAGGCGCTGCCGGTGTTGCATGTAATTTCTAATCCCGTGTAATTTCTAACCCCCCTGGAAATTACATAGATTTGAGCCGTGTAATATCCAATCCCCTCGTGTAATTGTTAACCCCCCTGAAAATCACACGGCAGAGCCCGTGTAATAGTTAACCCCCTGAAAATCACACGGCGGAGGCCGTGTAATTGTTAACCCCCCCTGAAAATCACACGGCAGTGCCCGTGTAATTGTTAACCCCCCTGAAAATCACACGGCAGAGCCCGTGTAATAGTTAACCCCCCCTGAAAATCACACGGCAGAGCCCGTGTAATAGTAACCCCCCTGAAAATCACACGGCAGAGGCCGTGTAATTGTTAACCCCCCTGAAAATCACATGGCAGTGCCCGTGTAATTGTTAACCCCCTGAAAATCACACGGCAGAGCCCGTGTAATAGTTAACCCCCCTGAAAATCACACGGCAGAGCCCGTGTAATAGTTAACCCCCCTGAAAATCACACGGCAGAGCCCGTGTAATTGTTAACCCCCCCTGAAAATCACACGGCAGAGCCCGTGTAATTGTTAACCCCCCTGAAAATCACACGGCAGAGGCCGTGTAATTTATTTCCGTTTTATTTCAATGGTGGTCAAATGTGTCAGTGATGGTCAAAGGTGGTCAATGATGGTCAAGGGTGGTCAAAGGTTGTCAATGGTGATCAAATGTGTCAGTGATGGTCAAAGGTGGTCAATGATGGTCAGAGGTGGTCAATGGTGGTTAATGACTGTCAAAGGTGGTCAATGATGGTCAAAGGTGGTCAAAGGTTGTCAATGGTGGTCAAATGTGTCAGTGATGGTCAAAGGTGGTCAATGATGGTCAAGGGTGGTCAAAGGTTGTCAATGGTGGTCAAATGTGTCAGTGATGGTCAAAGGTGGTCAATGATGGTCAATGGTGGTCAAGGGTGGTCAAAGGTTGTCAATGGTGGTCAAAGGTGGTCAATGATGGTCAAAGGTGGTCAAAGGTTGTCAATGGTGATCAAATGTGTCAGTGATGGTCAAAGGTGGTCAATGATGGTCAATGGTGCCAATGATGGTCAGAGGTGGTCAATGGTGGTTAATGAAAGATGTTGATAGAACTTGTGTGTGCAATTCCGGGAGAGATTTCGAGCGGTGAAAGCACTTTGCAGCCTTGACTCACGAAAGATGAGAAAAACCAGACATTGAGCAGAAATGGAATTGGCGCAAATTCATCAAATTGCAGTTTTCAGATGGCTTTAAAAGAATCTCCACGCAGAAATGAAAAATTGTCCTTTTACACCGAAATTTGGCGTGGCTTCCTAAAAAGGATATGGGAATAAGGAATGAAAAACAAATCGGTGATTTCTGGCCTGGAAGTTGGTCAGGGCAAGAGCAACTTGAATGATCCTCGTATGTAATTTCCAGGGGGTTAGAAATTACACGGGATTAGAAATTACATGCAACACCGGCGGTCTACGCACTGCTCCTGGTTTCAATTTCTTCCGAATGGGTTGGTTCAGCAACTCATTCACGAGATCTCTTACGAAGTAATCAGTGCAGAAATGCTGAGAACAAATTCGGACATTTTCGGTGTTGAAAGTGTCCCACCGTTTGCATTTAGAAATCCAGGCTTTCCGCAAAATGGGATCTTTTGGAAAATGATGGTATGATAAGATTTCTTCGGGTTTGTCACAATTTCTTCCACTGAGGTTTTTGCGCTCGGCAACTGCATAACTGCTTGGCATTTCTACAAAACGATAAATTGAAATACACTCCTGCAGGCGGCAACAGCAACCCTCCAACAACCCCTCACACGAAACTGCTATTTTCCGACACTGCTGTTAATTCCTGTAGAATCAAGCAATGTTATCAGGCTTGAACGAAACAAATCCACACATACGAAACACGATGAAATAAATCCAACAAGAATGAAAAACTCGCTTTTGAAGCGCTTTCTTTTTGGATTCAAGGCAAATGGACGACAGAAAAGTGTTTTCAGGAATGTTAGCAACAATGGTTGAACAACAATGTTTTTTTAAAACAAAGAAAATCACGGGATAGAAATTAAAATTTTCCACATTGAAGCCTGGGCAAAGCATAAACCTTGGGCCTTGCTCAATTAGAAATTTCCCAAATTTGTCACCATCATTTTGCTTCCGTCAACTGTCTGCTGGCAGCCTCCTGTTTCCTTTGCCGCCGATGACGTCACAGGCCTGACGTCACAATCAGCAGCTTCCGAAATGCTTCGAGACTGGCCAACGTGATTATTCTATCAACCTTGGGGTTAAAGCGTTTAAAGCGTTTTGTCATTAGTCTATTCAATGGACAGAGCTGTCTTGGGAAAATTTAATTTCCATGCAAAAAGCTTATTCCTTTTCCATCGTTGCAAAATATGCATCCTGCTGTTGGCGGCCGCGAATCTCTCCTCTCTTTGTCCTAAAATCTACCCCCCTGCCTCCATATGCTATTTAAATGGGATGTCCGTCTTTATTACACCCACCTGACAGGAGAGAATTATTTAGTGCGGATTATTCACTACAACGGGGCAGATGCGAAAGCCTTGTTGTTTCAAAGAAAACTGAGATAAGAGGGCGTGGAATTAGCCGTGCACATGTGACGATCGCACCGGTGACCAATCGGATCAATTCCGGATCATTTG
>JASGXE010007598.1:0-41130 GCA_030068105.1 Sinentomon sp. SZTP_YWyxl | reverse complement strand
TTCACATTCTCGCAGCAGGCAAATCATTGTCAAAAGCAGTCAACAGCAAAAACTGAAACTATGTTCTTTGCTCTTGCTTTGACGATCAGAGATCAATAGCCAGCAGTCGTTTGTTTCACTGAACGAGACATTACCAACGCGAATTCATACACTCAAACACACACCATTGTAGAAGTACTGCCCCGTGTCATAAAGAAAACCGTCACATAGTGCGAGATTATTGGGATTGGTAAAATTCATCATTTTCAAGCGAGTTTTCTCAAACATTGCAGCACTGATACGAATATTCGAATATTCACGGAATATTTTACAAGTGAAGATGTTCGTCACACCTCCAATGTGTTATGGCCCAATCGAGGTGGATTGACGGGGCAAACCTTATACTCCTTTTCAAAAGTCTTCTGTTTGTTATCTCAGGCGCCATTTGAATTGAATGGCAATATGCGCTGCAAAACATCATGCCCTATTGAAATTATAGATGGCCAATTCGCGTGGACCTGGAAACAACAATTTAAGTTCCGCCTTTTTTCTTTCGCGTGGACTTGTTAACAAACATTTAATTTCCGCGAGTTTTTTTTTTTTTTGGTGTCATCGATCCATCAATGCACGGTTTTCATGGGTCGATGCAACCAAAAAAAAAAAGTTTTATTTTATCGGACCCGAAACACACTCGTTCCATACCCCGTTATGTTTTGCGTTCTAATGCTGTGTCCTGCCAGGAAAGAAAAAAAGAGAAATCGGACCCGAAGCACTCGCTCCATACGCCTTCATGTATTGCGTTGACAGCCCGAACATGTTCGGAGGGTATGGACGAAAGAAGAAAGTAGGAAGTAGGAACACACTCGTTTCAGGACACTAGGCCCGATATGTATAGGGATTTAAATGATTCAGACCAACAAATTCAAAACGAAAAAAAAATACTTGCAGCGCACATGCCAAGAAGATCGTCTCCTTTGATATGTCATCTGTCCTGATCTATTGTGGTTTCTTGAAGTCGTGTTTATGTTTTATGAAGCACCCTGCCTTCACTCGGTGGTTGACAGCCCAGCGTTTACAAACTCATCTTTCCCAACATTTCAGGAAATGTATTATCTGTTGTATTATTCCTGTGTTTTAGCGTTGGCCTTCTGTAATGGAGTAGCACGCCAGCTTTAAGCCGTCCGGACCCATATGACCTCTTAGTAGTGGGGTTCGGATTCCAAAGCGGGCCTGTGCATTTGGGTGGTTAAACGTTGATAGAATAGGTCCGGACGTCAATCCAGCAGGCATCCACTGTGGCTCACTTCTCAATTTTCGTTCTTCAACAGATGAAAAACAAAGCATGCGATAATTATTAATGGGCGTGCAATTTTAATGGCTTTCGATGCAGACCAATGCACTAGCCTTAGTCGCCGACGAACAAAAAATCAACTCAAATAAACAATGGCAATAAAGTAATTTTCACCGTTAACTACACTCGAATTGAGACCACTTGTAAGCTTTCCCTTTCCTATGCATTTCTGAAAATGTTACCGAACCATTTAATTTGAAATTCTAAACAAAAACGGGAGATTAGGGGAATTAATTTTTCTGACACAAGGAGGTCAGGTCTTTCTATTAGAGTTTGAGGGTCAACACAAAAATCAAAGCGCGGGAGAATTACACTTCAATTGGCAATGGAAATTTAACTTCGCTCCCCCATTTTCAAGGCCCTTGAATATGCCCGCAAACAAAGCAGACATGTTTTACAAGATTGGAATTTCCCAATTCTTTATCATTGAAATTAGCCAAATAACGTCAAAATATTTTTCATGAATTGCATAAATCTAACTCTTTTCAAAGCGCCACACATTTATCTGCCACGCAAATCCCACAAAAAACTCCTCTGACTGTGACGTCATCAATGCACTCAGACTTTTCTATCTCGTGAACTATGGACTCTGGCCATTGAGTTGAATATTTTGGTGTGGGCCGTGGTTGAGTAGTTTTGATTGGTGCATACAGATCGTGCACCTTTACATAGGTAGTAGTTTTTTCTCGGGACATGAATTGTAACGAATGGCTTCCAAGCAGTTTCTATGGAGTGGGCAGGAGGTCATTTTCGAGCACAGAAGCACCTTGTGACCCCTTCCCAGTGACCGTGCTTAGTGCTAATTTGGAGTACCAGTTCTGCATCACAAGAGGACTCTCTCATACTGAAATATGCTTGGTTGTCACATTTTATCTACGACATCACTCATATCACACCTGGAAGCTTGGACCAATTCAAATTCCGTTGTTTCTATTTCAATCCAATGATCAGGCTTGAGGATTGACGTTTGATTGCTGGTCACTCGCATCAATTAATTCAAAAGGCTATTTCACAAGTCAAAAGAAAAAAAAACAACTACCTGCCAGAATCGGCATGAAACACATTCGGCCGAATTCCCCATTGCCACTCACTCCCAGGTTCACTCAATTGAGCTAATTCAACAGAAGGATCCATCTTTCAATGCAACATTGGTAAAGGAACAAGCATTGTGCATAGAAATGAAATTTCCACAACAAAAATCTAGCCAATGAATTGACTGCATTGAGTTGAACCTCAGGTTGAGTTGCAATGGGGAATATGACCGATTGGATCTGAACCTGGTCCTTCACCTCCTTGCATGCCTGACCTTCATCCAAGTGATCTTCACTTTTGAGATTGAGAATCAGTGCCAGTTCGTGACCAACTTCTGTTCTATTCAGTGAGGATTAAGAAATTCGAGCAGTCAGAGCTGATGTAATGTACCTGCATTTGAAAGTGGTAGGGAAGGTAGAAATATCTTAGATTTGGAGCAAGTATTTTGATGCAATCTAAAGGGAATTCTCCTTTATTTGGATCCACCACAAATTGGGTCAGCGAATTGCAATGGATGCATCATGAGACGTATTCTGGCTATCCTTCTAATGATGAATTACGTTAATGCGTAGATACAGAGCCAGCTGGAAAGCTTACAAATACAGGGTGATTCAGAAATAGTGGACATAACTTTGCCAACACATTTCTCTCGTAATTATAAACAAAATGTCTTATGAACCTATGTCTGCAAAATGCACCGTTTGGCCGTCGTAGGCATTTCTTTTGGGTGTCATCAAGGCTTTTTTGTTTAGAATTACGAGAGAAATATGTGGGTGAAGTCATGTCCACTATTTCTGAATCACACTGTTTTTTCTGATTACAATGAATGCCGAGGCATTCGGGTTGCATTCTTGAACTTTGGAGTGTCCGACCAAGAGTCATTTCGGACATTTTGTATCCTCTGTCAGTAGCTGTTTATAATTTTCCAAGTCCGTTATTTAATGTTAGCCAAGCAGCACTGACATACTTTGTTGACACTGCTTTCCATTAGCAGGGAGATAGGCAGGAGAGGTCCCACAGCAGGACTTGTCAAGGTTTAAGGTTTAAGGGGTCGAAAACAGGCAAATTTGACTTTTTGGGTGAAAAATTCATTTATTTCAAAAATGACTCTCTGTGCGTTTGGACTTTCTGCTTCAAAAACGTTTTCTACATATTTTCCGAAAAGTTTCTCGTTTTTGAGATTTATTTTCCGAAGGTCCACCGATTTTCTGTCCATTATCGTCTTCCGTAGATGTCAAGCAAGCTCTTTGAATTGTAGCCAAAAATAAATTCAAAAAGTGCCCAAAAATGATTTTCAACATTTTTCGTATTGCATATCCAGTTCTCCAACACCAGAGGAAGAAAAAAGAATCCAACAAATTTTTGCAACAAAACTTTTATGTTGAAAAAGTCCTAAAACTGTTTTTTTAGTCCTATCGTGAGTGAGTGTGTCTCAACCGGTATTTAACCTTTTCCTGGTCACTAGTCTGCCACTAGGTTGCCAGTCGGAGTCTTTATAAAGTTGATCCATACGTTTTTTAATCCCACTCTGTACCTATGCAAACTGATATATGGTCTTTTCGGACACCATTCAATATGCCTCTGGTCATTGGTTCCACAAGGTGGCTCAAAAGATAAATCGTTATCTTCGCCTCTAATTCACCCACCCACGCAGCACATCTGTTTTTTCCTTTGAAGGGGGAAAAGTTAAAATGCGCCAGGTACTGGTGGTATTCGGGCCTCTTTGAAAATTGCTTTGGGCATCATCAATTGGTGTCTCAAAGTAGGGTGATTGACAGTTTATGCAGTTATTTTTATTCCGAACACGTGTGTGGTGGCACGGCCTCAAAGGAAAAAATGTAGAATTCTCAGAAATCCAGTTCAAAGAAAACAAATGCATTTTCGAGGAAAACGGTAAGAGATAGAGCATTTTTGATGAAGAAACCCTACTCGTGGCTCGTCCCCAAACCCCGGTTATCGATAGTTCCGAATCCGATGATATAATAAAAAATGGGTCACATGGGGGGCAAAAAAGTACTCTTATGGTAGCAGAATTCGCCACCGTCTTTATAAAGACTCCACCTGCCATTCAAATTTATTTTGATTTCCCGCCATTTCGAGAAAGAAGCAGGATTTTTACTCTGCTTTTTGAAGGTTCATGTGCAGGGAAATGTGAACACTACATACTGCTCTTTGAAAAAGAGCTTTTCTTTTCTTGCTCTGACTTTCACAACCTTTTTGCATCCAAATTGATATTTAGGCAGACAGAACCTTGCAAACACTGGCAACTCGTAATTTTCCTCTTTCGAGAGAGGAATGTGGTATGGATATAAAAACGGAAACAGATGAAGCAGACTTCTTCGAGGAAAAACACACTCCCATTCCAGAGTTGTCGTTTTCAACCACTGTTGATGAGCTGTCGCTGTCTGATCCTGTTTGCGATGGGAATATTTTCAATCAGGACATAAAGTTGGAGCCAGGATTCCTTGAAAGGAAGGATTTCAAAGACGTTCCAAGCGATGAAAACATAATTACGTGTTGTGGTACGTTTTGGAAGTTGAAGAAGCAGTGGGTTACAAGTTGGAAGATGACAAAAGGAGCCAGGCTGAATTCAAAATTGATCCTCTGCTAATTCCTGATACGGGCATTTTCTCTGAAAATTCAGGTAATCTGTTTGAATTTTGCTGCCAGTGTCGGACATTGAGAAATATTGTCATTTCTGGCTACTATTCTTGGTGGTTCAGTCCAAACACACCTACTTTGGGGGTGTTTATAAAGCATGATAGACTGAAGACTTAAGTCGTGAAAACCTAGAGAAACTGTGAGCTCATTGATTGCAAAAAGAGTGTTAAAGTTTTTTGTTTTGAAACTTATCTTGCTGAAGTTTTTCGGATCTCTTGAGATCTGGAACACGACATTATTTTCAGAATTTTTTTTGGGGCTGAAGTTGTCAATCAAACCGAGTCTGAGATTTAGACTGCTTGAATTGTGGAGGCTCACTCTGGCTCTGTGAGCCGGCCAACCGTGGTGGTGCTGGCTCCCGGAACTGGCTGCAGTCTTTTGCCTGGGAGATGAAAGCCCTTCCAATAAAGACGCAAGAGGGAAATTTTTACCTTTTTGCCAACAAAGTAGCTGGTCTTGATGCACATGTGTGCCCTTTTTTTGGAATCCTTGTCCATTTCTTGTCTTTTCGAAAACCAAACTTCAAACGGGCCCAAAAGCCCCTTTCAAATTTTTGGGAGACATATGCGGATTTATTTTGATTATTTAAGCACTGAAAAATAGAGAAAGATGTCTCTAATGGAGATGGGTTGTTTGCGAGTGAAATGGATTCAAATCCATTGAAAAATAGCATATCTCAATTTACAAGGAAATTTGATAACAAAAAAGCAAAATGAAACGTGTTTTTGGATTACGTGATTTTCATATTTTTCTTACCTTTTGCTTTTTGTTGTTTGTATAATAATCCTGTGCTGTGCACCATTGGTCCCTATTGAATTATTCTCCAGTTTGTCAAAATGCGTGTGAAGGCATCTTCAGCCGACTTCTTCTTTTTACTCAAACATAATGCCAATTTAATCTTTATTTTGCCATTTTTCATTTTTAAACCAGCATTAGGGAATCAACTTTTAATTTTTTGTTCGCATTGTCTTCTTTTTTACTTGTTATTCACACAATGAAAATTATGCATCCTTGCACCCTGGTCCTAATCACTAACTGAGATGTTTGGATCTTTTGTTTATTCATTTCAGGACATCTGCAATGGTCTGAGGAGTCGGATGGTTCCTGCTATTCAAAGGCATCAATTAGTCTGAATGTGCAACAGCTTTCCCAAGGTTATAGATTAAAATGCGACAGGTGTGATTATTCTACAAACAATGCATCTAATTTCAAGCAGCACCAACTTCGTCACTCTTCAGACCGACCTTTTAAATGCGACAAGTGTGACTTCAGCACAAAGTACTCATGTGCTTTGAAGCATCATCAGATCAGTCATTCTTCTGAGAGACCATTCAAATGTGAAAAGTGTGACTTCAGCACAAAGTACTCATGTGCCATGAAGCGTCATCAGATCAGTCATTCTTCTAAGAAACCATTTAAATGCGATAAATGTGACTTCTGTACAAAACAATTGCCGTGCTTACAGAGGCATAAAATCATTCACTCTTCAGATAGACCATTCATATGTGACAAGTGTGACTACAGTGCAAAACGCTTGACAGATTTGCAGAGTCATAAAAGCAGTCACGCTTCAGAGAAACCTTTTAAATGTGACAATTGTGACTACAGAGCTATCTACTCCAGTAACTTGAAGCGTCATCAACTCATTCATTCTTCCGAAAAGCTATATAAGTGTGATATGTGTGATTACTGTACAAACCGGTTGATGGGTTTACAGGACCACAAAATTAGTCACTCTTCAGATCGACCATTCAAATGTGACAAGTGTGACTTCTGTGCAAAGCGCTTGACAGATTTGCAGAGCCACAAAATCAGTCACTCTTCAGAGAGACCATTCAAATGTGATAAGTGTGACTTCAGCACAAAGTACTCCAGTAACTTGAAGAGTCATCAAGTCAATCATTCTTCTAAGAAGCCATATCTCAAAGTACTTAAGCGTCATTAGGCGTCATCGATTTAGTCATTCTTCTACAGAGCATTTAAATGTGACAAGTGTGATATAGGGCATATTGCTCCACAATTTGAAGGGTTTTCTAAAAAGCAACAAGTGTGAAAAATGTTATGAAAGTATGTACAAAGCGCTTGACAGATTTGCCGAGCCATAAAATATGTCATTCCTCAGAGCGACTATTCAAATGTGACAAGTGCGACTTCAGCACAAAGTACTCAAAAGCTGAAACTCGTCGCTCTTCTGACAGATCTTTTAAATGTGACAAGTGCGATTATCGGGCAAAGCATAGAGGAATCTTGCAACGTCATCTAATAAGTCACCCTTCTTGCAAATAATTTAAATTGGAAAGTGAGCCTATTCTTTCTTAAATGTTCCATTCTGCTTCTGATGAAACACAAATTTGGACACATTTATTAAGAGCAAAAAAATCAGCACACTGAACCGTTCTCATTCTACAGCATACAGAGACTACTCTTACCTATATTTTTTCCAATTCGGATGATGTGTTTGTGAACTCGGCCAACTCGGGAACGATCAATTGTGACATTTCCAAATTCCAATCGCAAAATCAGTTTCGCTGTGCTTCTGATATTGCGGGCTCTTTCAGATATGGGGAAAACAGATGCTCCTCAAAATTCGATAAGCAAAAAACTGTTACGTGTGCTGCCAACTTTAGTTTGGACCAGTTTATGCCTGCTCAGATGTGGAAATATTTTACTCGATTTTAACGTCTTCCGCCATCCATGCCATAAGGTATCTAAATTACGCTCCCAGGGATGCTTGTGTGAAGTGGGAGGGTTAAATAGAGATCCTAAACTTCAAACGGAATCGGGGATCACCTTCAACGATAACGATTCTAAATAGAATTCCACACATCACAAGAACAAGTTGATCTCTTTCTTAAAATGCTCATGCAACGTTTTCAACCATGCGTTTGCAATATTTTCATTGTTTGGAGAGAGAGCCTATTTCACAAATGTAGGTTGGTTTGAGGTTCTCTGTCCCAGCAAACTGCCACTTGCTATTAGTTTAGAAAAGTTTAGAAAAGTCTGTTTTGTCTTGATTTTCAGGGAGGTTTAAGGTTCTATGTCCCAGCAAACTGCCACTTGGTCTTGATTTGGAAAAGTATGTTTTTTTACGATTTACGGGGAAGCTTGAGGTTCTCTGTCCCAGCAAACTGTCACTTGGTCTTAATTTGGAAAAGTATGTTTTTTACGATTTACGGGGAAGCTTGAGGTTCTCTGTCCCAGCAAACTGCCACTTGGTCTTGATTTGGAAAAGCATGTTTTTTACGATTTACGGGGAAGCTTGAGGTTCTCTGTCCCAGCAAACTGCCACTTGGTCTTCATTTGGAAAAGTGTGTTTTTTACGATTTACGGGGAGGCTTGAGGTTCTCTGTCCAGCAATCTGCCACTTGATCTTGGTTTAGGAAAGTGTGTTCGTAGAATATTTTGTCACACATTTCATACCATGATGTTCCAGAAATTTAGGGGAATTCTGCATTTTCTTTACAATTTTATTGCAACATGGATTTTGTTTTTGCAATCCCAGACAGCATGGGAATTTTGCATTTCCTTGAAGATTTTTTGTGACAGTGGAACCCATCAATAATTTCTGCATTTTCAGATATTCAGAAACAGGGGAAGTTTGTATTTTGAAGAATTTCATTGAGACAATGAACCTTTTTTATTTATTCACACAATGAAATAAATGTATCCTTGAGCCCTTGTCCAAACCACTAATCAATGTTTGGTGTCTTTTGTTGATATTTCCTTCATGGCCTCAAATGGCTACAGAGAAAGACATTGTCAAAAATACATGCCACACATTGCCAAAGAAACGCATGCCGAAATTAACACTTCATGGAAACATTTTCTCTGTTTCTCTATTACTTTCAGGCGCTGTGTCCCTTGGAACCCCTCTGTCGACCTGCCCCAGGGGTGTTTCCCGTTGCGCCTGTTGCCGTTTTAGTGTTATCCCACCTTTCACTCTCTTTCTGATCATGTTCCCCTGTCTGAACCTGTAATGTCGCCCCTGCATTTGTTATGAAAGTGGACTGTCCCCCTCCCCGAAAGGGAAGGAATTTTTGAAAAAAAATGGATCCTCAAATGGTACTCAGAATGCACAATTTTTTAAAAAACAGCTTTTTGCGAACCCGTCATCAGACATGCCCGCACCATACCATGCATCGGTGCCGAGCAAAAATAGAGAAAAATGGAGAAAACGTGAATTTGTTAGGCAATGTGGGACTGGGTCACTGCCGTGGCCACTGCCAGGAAGCGTATTTATTCGATTTTATCTACACGAATCGGACACTTTTCCATCTAACCCCATGCAAAACTCTCGACCAATGAAAGGGTGGGAAAAGGGGTAGGTCAGGTTCAGGGTAGGTGGGTCAGGTTAGGGATGGATTGGTAAGGTTACTTGGTTAAATTAGCTTTGTTTTGCTTACCTTGCCCGTGCGTCAAATCGGGATATGGCCGGATTCTTTTAGATAAAAAAATAGGCTGCCCGGAATGCACGGCGGAGCGACAGAAAAAGACGAACGCTCGTGGCACAGTGCTCGGGAAAACTTCAGCGACTGGGAGAGGTCAAGGGAAGTTGGAGAAAACAGAAGAGAAATGCTTGACGTTTGACTTCATGCACTTTGTTTCGCTTGGAATGGTTCGATTTCGTCCATACTTGTCAGTCGCTCATGGGCATCTACTAAGGACACAGGAGACGGTGGGTAATATCTTGGGGGGCAAAGGGACAACACATGGCAGAGGCAACGGCGGGGTTTCCCGTACCCCCGACCGGGCCAGACCGCCCCTGGTCTTCTTTGTGTCTCTTGTCATAGTTCAAATAAAATTGGGGAAATTTTACAGCCTCTTATTTCAGGCTCACTTTCACAATTAATAAAACATGCGAAAAAAGCTCGTGGCGAACCGCCACGGCAGTCGGTCCTTGGCAAATAAAAACAAAAATGTGGAACAACAAAAAGCTGGAATTTGCGCAAAAAAGACAAAGTGCGCTAAACAAAAACCGGGCCCAAGAGTCGAACAATGCATGTCCAAGAAAAAGAAACACAAGTGTTCGGAACATAAGCATGGACTGTTTGTTTTCAATTTTAAAGCAATCGATATCAGCTATCGTCCCGGAAGAAATTACCATGAAATAAACCAATATTTATCAACAATAAAATAACCAAAACCCATAATAACCAATAAAATAAACATGAAATAAACAACCACGGGAAGCTAAAAGGGTTCAGTCCGACAACTCCGCCTATCCATTTTTCATCGGCTACAGCTTTTGCTTCAGAAAAATCTCTGAAGGAAAAGCTGGAGCTGTAAAGATGTGACTTTTTTGTTTATCAACGTACAAACCTTCCAGTTTTTGCTTTCCGCTCCAGCGGATAGTTACAGCATTCCGCTGGAGCTGGACGACGGTACTAACTTCGAAGCTGCAGCTTTCCAGCTCCAGAGGACGAAATAAAAAGCTGTAGCTTACCAAACACGTATTAACTATGCAGCTGCAGCTTTCCAGCTTCTGCTACAGCAGAAAGCTGCAGCTGCGTAGTTAGTACCCTGCATAAAAGGACAAAGTTATCCTAACAAAGAACAGGTTCACGAATGCTAGAGGATAACAATTTTCAGATTTTTAGCAAAAATCGTTAAATTCAAGGTTTTCAATGTTTTTATTAAAGTATCGTCTGGGAACCCTGAATGCAAGCAGCATCTCAGAAAATAAAAAAGGTCAACTGACTCCTTCAAAGTCAGAAATTGTTAGAAACCGTGATCACCGAGCAAAAATAAAATTCAAATCTACTGGAGAAGACAAGTCAACATCAACGGACAACAAGTGCTCAAAGTGTAACAAAAAAAGGAACGTTAATGGGATAAAAAGGGTACTTTGGAGAAACGGAAGCACTGGCAAAAAGAAATCTGCCTGAAAGAAAAACAAAGGACGAGGCAAAGCAGAAACAGAAAGAAAAACACACCAACAAATTAGATATAATCCAGAAAACCCCAATCACTAACTCGCTCTTGTCGACTGACCCTGACAGCGTACCAGACACTTACCAGATGGGGGATTTTCCTCTGCACAATACGTATGGGGCCATTGCAGCATTGAGCCAACTGCGCTAGGAGTGCTACAACCTCCAATTGTGAGTTCTGGCTGGTGACCTCTCTGAAACTGGTCTATTGACAAGTCCAACCAGCCCTTGGAGGCCGCACGAACAGGACAAAGAAGCCCCCTTTCTGGAGGGGACCTGAGACAGTTCAACGTGTACGGATCGAACTCCACGCGTCATCCCAACAGTTTTTCCTTATCGAATTTTAGGAAAATCTGTTATTTTACCCATATTTAAAATTGCCGGAAATATCAGAAGCATAGCGAGAGTCATTTTATGATTGGCACTTGGAAATGTCATAAATGAAAATGAGTGTTCCCGAGTTCACAATCACATCACCTCGAATTGGAAAAATTAAGGTCTGTGTAAGTTGCATAATGAGAATGTCGCATGTGCTCACATCAATTAAGGATTTGGAAGAGAAAGTTGAACGGCAGTGCCCAGAAAAAAAGCTAGTGACAGAAAAGAAAATTGTTACACCTGAAGGATTTTTCATAAAAGTCAACTGCAAATTGCTCTTTTGCTTTTGCAGATTGCAAAAACAAATTGCTCTAAAGGAACATGCTCTTAAGAAACATATCTAAATTTGTGTTTCATCTGAAAGAGAATAGAGCATTAAAGAATAGGCACCTCTCTTTTTAAAACGGTTTGCAAGAAGAGTGACGGATTAGATGATGATTGAAGTCTTGTCTACGCCTCGTACTGAAATCGCACTTGACACACTTGAATGGTCTATCTGAAGAGTGAAAGATTTTGTGGTTCTGCAAATCCGTCAGGCGCTTTGCATGGTAATCACACTGGTCACATTTGAATGGTCTATCTGAAGCGTGAATGATTTTATGACTCCGCAAATCTTGCAAATGCTTTGTACAGTAGTCACATTTGTCACACTTGTATGGCTTTTCAGAAGAATGACTGATTTGATGACGTTTCAAGTTCCTGGAGAATTTTGAACTGTAGTCACACTTGTCACATTTAAAAGGTCGGTCTGAAGAATGACTGATTTGATGATACTTCAAGGCACTTGCCCACTTTGTGTTGAAGTCACACTTGTCACATTTGAATGGTTTGGTAGAAGAATGACTGATTTGATGACGTTTCAATTTACATGAGTACTTTGCACTGTAGTCACATTTGTCACATTTAAAAGGTCGGTCTGAAGAGTGACGATGTTGATGCCGTTTGAAACTAGATGTCCTGTTTGTAGAATAATCACACCTGTCACATTTTAATCTTCCAGCATGAGAATGCTGTTGCACATTCAGGCTAATTGATGTCTTTGAAAAGCAGGAACCATCTGACTCTGCAGACCGTTGCACATTTTCTGAAAGGAATAAACAAAAGACACCAAACATTTGATCTAGTGGTTTGGACCAGGGTGCAAGGATACATTGTTTTCATTGTGTGAATAACAAACAAAGAGCACAATGCGATTAATAAAGAAATTTAAAAGTTGATTCCCCACAAAATAATGATCAAACTGGCATTTTGTTTGGTAAGAGAAGAGTACCGTTGAAGATACCGCTTTGAACAATTTTTGTCCTTGCAGTCCGATTCGGAAATATGCAAACCCCCACAGTGAATGCATATTTTTTTCCTAAAAAAAAAAGGATGAACGCGGCAATGGAATATGGCAGCTTTCCTTTTACCCTTCCTTTTGCACCAAGATGCCTGACACCAGACGAAAGGGTGGCTCTGAATCTGGAGAACATCCTTGGCCCGTTTTGATCCTTGGGTCATCTTGGCTGCACCGACGGCCTTAGTTCTTTGCCACGCAAAAAATGCCCCAAGTGGCTCTTGCATGATATAAGAGAGCATCTCGGTTTTTAAAAAAGTTAAAGGTTGAAGGACTGATTTTGGCGTAACATCCAATTATGCCCAACAATCAATAAATTGCTGATAGGTTAAGCCAGTAAGACATACGCATTATGACAAAGTGGAGAATAATTCAAATAAGTATCAATGGTGCACAGCATGGGATCATGACACATGAACAATCGGACAAGCAAAAAGGAAGAAAAGCACAAAAATCACATCATCCAAAAATGCATTTCATCTTGTCTTTTTATTTTAATTTCCTGGTAAATTGGGACCTGTTTTTCTCAGTGGATTTGAATCCATTTCATTTTCAAACATCTCATATCCATGAGAGGCATCTGTCTCTAAATCTCACAGTTGGTTTGTTAAGAGGTCCTAAAACTTTAAGACTAAGTTGCAATCAATGAGCTCACGTTTTCATGCCTTATAAATTCCCATGGCCAAAAATCTCAATATCCGACAGTTGCCGCAAAATTCAAGGCAATAATTACACACTGGTTTCGGATTCTTCCTTCTTCTTTCCCACCTTTTTTATGGGCAGGGAAAACACCAAACGTTCACCCACATTAAAGTATGCAACCAAGGGAGTAAAAAAAAATTCAGCCATAGGTTTTTCCGGACCGATGGGAATCTTTTCGTCTCCATTGGTTGTATGTTTTAATGCAGGTGAACTTTTAGTGTTTTCCTGCCCATAAAAAAGGTGGGAAAGAAGAAAGAAGAATAGCCTTGAATAGCTCTTCATATGAATGAAAATTGGGTTCCTTTTTTTTCATAATGAAAACGCAGCAGGAATTTTCTCCAAGGACATGTGCTACAGGGCAGTGGAATGTATTGGCAAATGGCAGACATATCAATCAGGTTCTCTCCTTTCAATATCCCATTCTAATAAGTTTGTTTGTTCAACTCATGCTAATTCATGTTTTTTTTTTTCTTTTTCCTTCTCTCTTGCCTACTTGGCAACTTACCCCGTGCCGCATTTATGGATTTGCGTTTCTATTTCTATGGGCCTTCTTTCTTTTTATTGTGCAATTTATGCCTTTGCTTGGTACATGGTGCTTGCTTGCTTCTGCTTGGCATCTCTGCTTTATCTGCTCTTTTCCAACTGCTTGATTTTGTGCTGACAGGTGTCATATCTTTCATCCATCTTGTGGCATGAATCTTCCAATCATGATCAGTGCATACTTCAACTTCATCCTGCTGCTGCATGGGTTAAGTTGCTGCTCGTTTTCCTTTTCTTTCTCAATTTACTGCTGAATTTCAAACATGTTGTCAAACATTGTGTTTGAATTAAAAATGAAAATAAACAATTCAAAAGTAAACAAAAACAGAAAAAAAACCTTTATCAAATTAATTTCAAGCCCCCTAGAAAAATTCAAATAGATTACCTGAATTTTCAGAGACAATGTCCGCATCAGGAATTAGCAGAGGATCAATTTTGATTTCAATGCAGCTGCTTTTTTCATCTGATTTTTTGGCATTTTGCCAACTTGTAAGTTGCCGAGGAGTGGTGGGTTCTGATAAGTCAAGACGAACGATTTTGACAAAGCAGGTTTGAAGCTTAGGATCTCCAAAAACCTCTCCAGCACTGTTTCTTTCTTGGAGCCGAATTGCTGGAGAACATTCTAACTTTATCTGAGGTTCGAGGGTTGGTCCCCACTTTGTCAGTTGGCTCTCTGAAAAAAAAATAAAGAGAGAAAGAGGCAATTTTGAAGTATTTAACCTTTGCACTTTTCGATCCTATAACCGCTTCTCAGAAGCTTCAGAAGAAGTTACTGCGTGACAATCCATCATGATATGTAAGCAGTTTCGAATTGACAAAGAACAATGTTCAATGGTCATTTTCAGTTCAGCGAAAGAAGCGTAAGAAAGCTGCAAGTTAACAGTGAGGCACTTAAATGACAATTTAAGAAAATATGGAATTCATAAGCTGAGGGCCGTGGGAACGCCCATTACCTTGTGGTTTTTGCCCAGGTCCTATTTTGTTGTGGCATCACACGGGTGAGACATGGCCAACCCATTTTATTCAATCCTCATTTATGGATTCTGATGCAACACATTTTATGGAATTAAGACTGCAGTGTGTGACTGGATTTTTCTAGTTCTAGTACGAAAAATATAAATGATGCATAAATTTGTTGGAGAATGCACACATAGCACAACTATGAAACATAATCAAAGAAGAGGAGCGTGTCTAATGAGAGATAGCCGAGATTGGTCAACTGAAAAACATAGAATTTAATTTTTTTTTTTCAATTTAATTTGCAAGGACATGATCCAGGTGCAAATCAACAAAGAAACAAGAAAGATGAATTGTCAGCTATCAAAAGGGAAATGACACATAAAACTTCATGATTAAAGATGCAAAATGGTGTTTAACGTTTTGTTGACGAGGCTTCCAGCCAACTGTTAGACTGAGAGATAAATTCCGAAATTCAAACAAATAAAACTGAAAGATAAACTACCTAAATTCAGATGGAAGATATCCGAGTCAGGCAGCAAAGGATCCATTTTTGACTCGTCATAGTTTCCATCATCGTCCCCCAACATGAGGCCTCCATCCTTATCCTCCTGAGACATGTCACAACAGGTATTTCTGCTAAAGCCTTGTTCTATCACTGCATCCTTAGCTTCATTTATAAATCCTGCTTCTGTCTTTACAACCTGATCACAGTCCAAATTGTGATTAAGATCAGACAAAGGCTGTCCGCTGATTGTGGAGAACTGAATTTTCAAAATGGAACTGTCCTTTTCCTCGCAGAATATTGATTCTCCTTCCACTTTTATATCCATACTGCAGTCCTGTTTGAAATTATTCTCAAAGCAAACAGGATCCAACAACGACTGCTTGTCGAGAATTGAAACTGACAACTCTCCAATGGAAGTGTCTTTTTCTTCGAAGAATTCTGTTTCTTCCGACTCCTATTTTATATCCATGAATCACTTCTCTTTCAAGAGAGGGAATTCAAGTTGTGTGGTATTTGTAGGATCCTCACACTCTGCCACCTTTCTCTCTAAAGTTCCATTTGGGTGGGAAAACTATATTCAGATAAAAAGTGCACAATGGAAGCGCAACACAAGTGACAACACAAGGTGAATCAGACAGGACTGGCCCAAAATTGAAACGATTTCTTCTCGTGATGTGTTTACTTCGAAGACTGTTGATGCCAGTAAGTATTTTTGTTTTTCTCGATTTCATCTGGGGTTTCTTAAAATGCAGTGGAATATGTTTTAGTCCACCCTTTCATGCCCACGGGCGGCATCAATAACTCTCGAACCATTTCTTCGCGAAGTGAGGTTTTCATTACAATGTTGCAATGCCTTCTTCTCTGAACACGTTTCTGATGGTTCCATCCCTTTGCAGACCGCTGTTTTCTGTGTAGGTTTTGTTTTCTATTGTGCTGTAGGTTTTATTTTCAATTATGCCACAGGTTTTGTTTTCAATTTCAAGCTTGTTTTTAAATTCCAAACAAAATGACCAGAATTTCGACCAATCGAATACGTACGAAACTGAAATGACGCAATTATGAAAGGATTTCTATCAGTACGGATTACAGCAGCCAGAGTGGTCGAGCAGTCGAGGCGTCGGGCTGTTAACACGCGGGATTGCATGAATGGTGGGTTCGAATCCTGCCGAAATTAAAATTGAAAAATGATGCACTTATGCATAGCAAATTCCCCGCCGTGCTTCGTTGCTCTTTCATTTCGAGCACAAAATTTTTATCATGCACAAATATTGATGCATTTATTAAGGAAGGAAGACCTTGAAATTCCCTTCCGTGATTTGAAAATGAACCATGACAAATCAAAGTCAACAGAATTGTAAAATCAATCCTCAAAAGCTATCATTGGATTGAAAGCTGCAGAACTTGCATTTCAATAGTTGTGTTGACTGATATCTCCTGTTCATGATATGATATCTCCTGTTCTCAATTATTCTCGTTTAAAGCTGGACAGATGCTCAGTAAGAAGGAGAAACATAACAACTTAACGTTGGTCATGATGACTCACACGTTGGTCATGATGACTCACTTGTAACAACAGACAGCATTTTTCAAGTAAAATGCAGACAAAAATTGCTACAGTCATGGTCGATAGCAGTTTTCAAAGCTGATTGGCGTTTATACATGGCAGCCCAAAAGTCTTTGGCTATAGGAAAAATATAAATTTGCTGTTTTCATCATATTTTGTGTTCTAAAACTATTTCTGGAACTAACCACGAATGTAAAGAATTTTATAGAAAATTGTAGTCCGATGAAAATTACGATGTCCATGGTTAGAGCTAGAAACCTTTCACATCACAAAATTTGTGTCGCAAAACATCAAATTAAAATTTTTGCTGTGTCCACAGGCCTTCTGGCTTCTCTGCCTGATCAAGTAGTTCCGATTAAATTATTGATATATGTGGTTAGAGCTGGAAAAAGGTTCAGATAACAAAATATGATAAATACAGCAAATTTACATTTTGCTATGGCCAAAGGCTTTTGGGCTACCAAGTATGCGCAGTTCCATCATGTTTCTCAATTAACTATTTGGATCAGAGCACCTCGAAAGTGAAAATCATAGGTGAACTGAAAATAAAATAAACAAAAAATTGAATGTGAGAAAAACCCATAAACTAAAATCAAATTAAAAAAAACAGAAATTCAGGCACTGATTGAAAAGTTTTATTCGCATGAAAATAGTTTATGTGAAATGCAAAAACTTCAAAAAACACATGAAGATTTTTGACACTGTTCCAAACCTAAATGGTCTCTCATGATTACATGCAAAAAATATGCCGCCATGGTTCTAACTGAACCACTTGTGCAGCACAGCAGAAAAAAAATCAGAGGTCAACTGTCAGGTCAAAGTCCGAACGGAAACATCTCTCTTGGAAGACACGCAAGTCCAATTATTTTTCCAACTAATCAAATAAATTCTATGTGTTGCAAAGCTATCAAACTGAAAAAACAAGCACTGGATAACTAAGTTGGTTTGCATACTCAAAAAAAGGCAGAAGTCAACTTTCATTGATTGTCATCTTTATTCAAAAATCAATAAAAAAGCAGTGTAGGCATCGATATCTGAAATGTCAGAGAATGCAAAAATAAATAAAAAGGTTCATTGTCTCAATGAAATTCTTCAAAAATGCAAACTTCCCCTGTTTCTGAATATCTGAAAATGCAGAAAATTATTGATGGGTCCACTGTCACAATAAAATCTTCAAGAAAATGCAAAATTCCCACGATGTCTGGGATTGCAAAAACAAAATCCATTGTTGCAATAAAATTGTAAAGAAAATGCAGAATTCCCCTAAATTTCTGGAACATCAGAGTATGAAATGTGTGACAAAATATTCTACGAACGCCAAACACACTTTCCTAAACCAAGATCAAGTGGCAGATTGCTGGACAGAGAACCTCAAGCCTCCCCGTAAATCGTAAAAAACACACTTTTCCAAATCAAGACCAAGTGGCAGTTTGCTGGGACAGAGAACCTCAAGCTTCCCGTAAATCGTAAAAAAACATGCTTTTCCAAATCAAGACCAAGTGGCAGTTTGCTGGGACAGAGAACCTCAAGCTTCCCCGTAAATCGTAAAAAAACATACTTTTCCAAATCAAGACCAAGTGGCAGTTTGCTGGGACAGAGAACCTCAAGCTTCCCCGTAAATCGTAAAAAAACATACTTTTCCAAATCAAGACCAAGTGGCAGTTTGCTGGAACTGAGAACCTCAAGCTTCCCCGTAAATCGTAAAAAAACATACTTTTCCAAATCAAGACCAAGTGGCAGTTTGCTGGGACAGAGAACCTCAAGCATCCCCGTAAATCGTAAAAAAACATAATTTTCCAAATCAAGACCAAGTGGCAGTTTGCTGGAACTGAGAACCTCAAGCTTCCCCGTAAATCGTAAAAAAACATACTTTTCCAAATCAAGACCAAGTGGCAGTTTGCTGGGACAGAGAACCTCAAGCTTCCCCGTAAATCGTAAAAAAACATACTTTTCCAAATCAAGACCAAGTGGCATTTGCTGGGACAGAGAACCTGAAACCTCCCTGAAAATCAAGACAAAACAAACTTTTCTAAACTTTTCTAAACCAAAAGCAAGTGGCAGAGAACCTCAAACCTGCCTGAAAATCAAGACAAAACAGACTTTTCTAAACTTTTCTAAACCAATAGCAAGTGGCAGTTTGCTGGGACAGAGAACCTCAAACCTGCCTGAAAATCAAGACAAAACAGACTTTTCTAAACTTTTCTAAACCAATAGCAAGTGGCAGTTTGCTGGGACAGAGAACCTCAAACCAAACTGCATTTGTTGCAATAGGCTCTCTCTCCAAACAATGAAAATATTGCAAACGCATGGTTGAAACGTTGCATGAGCATTTTAAGAAAGAGATCAACTTGTTCTTGTGATGTGTGGAATTCTATTTTAGAATCGTTATCGTTGAAGGTGATCCCCCATTCCGTTTGAAGTTTAGGATCTCTATTAAACCCTCCCACCTTCACACAAGCATCCCTGGGAGCGTAATTTAGGTACCTTATGGCATGGATGGTGGAAGAAGTTAAAATCGAGTAAAATATTTCCACATCTGAGCAAGCATAAACTGGTCCAAACTAAAATGTGGCAGCAAACCTAACAGTTTTTTGCTTATCGAATTTTGACGAGCATCTGTTTTTCCCCATATCTGAAATAGCTGGCAATATTCGTACCAGAAGCATAGCGAAACTGATTTTGCGATTGGAATTTGGAAATGTCACAATTGATCGTTCCCGAGTTCACAAACACATCATCCGAATTGGAAAAAATATACCAGGTAGTCTCTGTATGCTGTAGAATGAGAACTGTTCAGTGTGCTGATTTTTTTGCTCTTAATAAATGTGTCCAAATTTGTGTTTCATAGAAACAGAATGGAACATTTAAGAAAGAATAGGCTCACTTTCCAATTTAAATTATTTGCAAGAAGGGTGACTTATTAGATGACGTTGCAAGATTCCTCTATGCTTTGCCCAATAATCGCACTTGTCACATTTAAAAGATCTGTCAGAAGAGCGACGAGTTTCAGCTTTTGAGTACTTTGTGCTGAAGTCGCACTTGTCACATTTGCCGAAAAGTGCGACTCAGAAATAGTGGACATGACTTCACCCACATATTTCTCTCGTAATTCTAAACAAAAAAGCCTTGATGACACCCAAAAGAAATGCCTACGACGGCCAAACGGTGCATTTTGCAGACATAGGTTCATAAGACATTTTGTTTATAATTACGAGAGAAATGTGTTGGCAAAGTTATGTCCACTATTTCTGAATCACCCTGTATTTGTAAGCTTTCCAGCTGGCTCTGTATCTACGCATTAACGTAATTCATCATTAGAAGGATAGCCAGAATACGTCTCATGATGCATCCATTGCAATTCGCTGACCCAATTTGTGGTGGATCCAAATAAAGGAGAATTCCCTTTAGATTGCATCAAAATACTTGCTCCAAATCTAAGATATTTCTACCTTCCCTACCACTTTCAAATGCAGGTACATTACATCAGCTCTGACTGCTCGAATTTCTTAATCCTCACTGAATAGAACAGAAGTTGGTCACGAACTAGGACTGATTCTCAATCTCAAAAGTGAAGATCACTTGAATGAAGGTCAGGCATGCAAGGAGGTGAAGGACCAGGTTCAGATCCAATCGGTCATATTCCCCATTGCAACTCAACCTCAGGTTCAACTCAATGCAGTCAATTCATTGGAAAGATTTTTGTTGTGGAAATTTCATTTCTATGCACAATGCTTGTTCCTTTACCAATGTTGCATTGAAAGATGCATCCTTCTGTTGAATTAGCTCAATTGAGTGAACCTGGGAGTGAGTGGCAATGGCGAATTCGGCCGAATGTGTTTCATGCCGATTCTGGCAGGTAGTTGTTTTTTTTTTCTTTTGACTTGTGAAATAGCCTTTTGAATTAATTGATGCGAGTGACCAGCAATCAAACGTCAATCCTTAAAACCGATAATTGGATTGAAACAGAAACAACGGAATTTGAATTGGTCCAAGCTTCCAGGTGTGATATGAGTGATGTCGTAGATAAAATGTGACAACCAAGCATATTTCAGTATGAGAGAGTCCTCTTGTGATGCAGAACTGGTACTCCAAATTAGCACTAAGCACGGTCACTGGGAAGGGGTCACAAGGTGCTTCTGTGCTCGAAAATTACCTCCTGCCCACTTCATAGAAACTGCTTGGAAGCCATTCGTTACAATTCATGTCCCTGAAAAACTACCACCTATGTAAAGGTGCACGATCTCGATCTGTATGCACCAATCATAACTACTCAACCACGGCCCACACCAAAATATTCAACTCAATGGCCAGAGTCCATAGTTCACGAGATAGAAGAGTCTGAATGCATTGATGACCTCAGTCAGAGGAATGTTTTTGTGGGATTTGCGTGGCAGATTTCAATGATAAAGAATTGGGAAATTCCAATCTTGTAAAACATGTCTGCTTTGTTTGCGGGCATATCCAAGGGCCTTGGAAATGGGGGAGTGAAGTTAAATTTCCATTGCCAATTGAAGTGTAATTCCCCCGCGCTTTGATTTTTGTGTTGACCCTCAAATTCGAACAGAAAGACCTGACCTCCTTGTGTCAGAAAAATTAATTCCCCTAATCTCCCGTTTTTGTTTAGAATTTCAAATTAAATGGTTCGGTAACATTTTCAGAAATGCATAGAAAAGCTTACAACATCCACGTGGATGGGCCAGATTTATTCCATTATTAACAATGCTGTAAAACAGAGGTTCCGTTTCTGTAACAGGGTGCTCAGTAGGTTCTTTAATAGATACGTGCATCTTTTTACACAATTTTCGGTTGGGGAAATGGTCCAGACAACATGGAATGCAGTGCATAAGTTTTCAGGCAGGAGCCTTTCAAAAAAACGAGCGCAAGTTTGCACTGCCCAACGTCAGTTTAAATCATTGGCGTTCATAATCAATTAACTTGTGGACATGCATTCCGAATGGCATGAAGCATCACAAAACGCATGGCAACGCGGAAGTGATTGAAATGGAAATGGGACGGTAAGATCAAAATATTTTCAAGACGAAGAACAAGCATCTGGCTTTAGTCTTTTTGCAATTCCTGGCCTGTTCTAAATATCGAGTGCCTTCCCTCTTTATGCAGTTTCAGTCCTCTGTTGTGGCCGTGCTGATCTTATGAAGTTCATTTCTCTGGTTTGGCCTTTTTCTCATTCATTGCCCAGCTCAATGAGCCCAGTTCCCTGTGATGACCACCTGAGCCCGAAGGACCCTGTGGCATGCAAAAGAAGGGGAATGCAATGGCAAGCATGCGCTTCAAAAGAAGCACAGCAAAATAAAAATGTCATGTCATTTCATGGGGTCGTAGGAAGTGGTCCTACTGCTACCTGGTAGTACCGTAACCTGGTCCAACTAATTTTTAGTCCTACCGTAACTTGGTCCTACCGTAACCAGGTCCTACCGTAATCTGGTCCAACTGTATTCTGTCCTACCGTAATCTTGTCCTACCGTAATCTGGTCCTACAGTAACCTGGTCCTACCGTAATCCTGTCCTACCGTAATCTGGTCCAACCGTAATCTGGTCCTACAGTAACCTGGTCCTACAGTAACCTGGTCCTCCAGTAACCTGGTCCTACCGTAGTCTGGTCCTACCGGAACCAAGTCCTACCGTAATCTGAACCTACCGTGATCTGGTCCAACCGTAATCTGGTCCTACCGTAACCAGGTCATACCGTAATTTGGACCTACCGTGATCTGGTTCTACCGTAATTTGGACCTACTGTAATCTGATCCTACCGTAATCTGGTCCTACCGGAACCTGGTCCAACCGTAATCTGGTCCAACCGTAACCTGGACCTACCGTAACCTGGACCTACCGTAATATGGTCCTACCGTAACTAGGTCCTACCGTAATCTGGTCCTACAGTAATCTGGTCCTACCGTAACCTGGTCCTACCATAATCTGAACCTACCGTGATCTGATCCTACCGTAATCTGGTCCTACCATAACCTGGTCCTACCGTAACTAGGTCCTACCGTAATCTGGTCCTACAGTAATCTGGTCCTACCGTAACCTGGTCCTACCGTAATCTGGTCCAACCGTAACTAAGTTCTGCTGAGATCTGGTCCAAAATCCAGGCACAGTTTCGCAGTGACAGTTTTGTAGTTTTGATACTGGTTCTTAAAAGTGCCCCGCTGCATACAAATGATGAATCACGAAAGGAAGCAATCAAACCTAACCGAACCTAACCCTAACCTTGCCTAACCCTTAACCCAAAGTAGCCTGCCTCCTCCGGCTACTCACCATCAAAGTCGTGAAAAATTCACCGAGCGGTTATTGCGTCCATTTTTGTCTCTATTATCTTTGTCTGCAGCAGGAGAGCAATCACGTTCAGAACAAAAACAACGCAACAACCTCAGCGCAAACATTCAGAAATTCGGGGAAAAATGCGGTTTGGCTCATATTCCTGCCATAACCAGGTCCTACCGTCACCAGGTCCAACCGCAACGTGGTCCTACCGTAACCAGGTCTTACTGTAATCTGGTCCTACCGTTACCTGGACCTGCCGAATCTGGACCCACGTTATTTCTTGGTCCTACTGTTAATTGGATCGAATGAAATTTGGATGAATTTTTTCGGGGCATAAAGAAAAAGTAGGACCAGGTTAAGTTAGGACCAAATAGCAGTAGGACCAGTTCTGTTCCCCCATTTCATGCCGCTCATGTCATGTGATGGCGCTAATGGAACATTCAAAATTGGGTTAGCTTCGCATAATTCCAAATTCCTGGCAGCAGCGTGAAGCCTGGTACTTCGCATGTTCGCACAACACTCATTTGCAGGTACGAATAATTACTCCATCGTATGAAACTCAATTAAATCATATGAGCAAAAGATAAGAAATGGACGGAAATACGAGTAGATGCAGGAATTATGTTGCATGTTCCCACCAAATCTGGAGAGATTCCACAAACAGGGCTGCTTAAAGTGGGTGCTTGAATATTTGTGTTTTGGTGGAGGAAAAACGAGAAGTTACATTGTGTGACGGGATCTTGACAAACTTGTCAAACGTTTGGCGACCAAATCCACTCAAAATGCGAAAATGTTGGTATCCTCAGAAATCACACACTTCCTCTAAAATTCTTCCTTGAGGGCAAAGGGAGGTTGAAGCAGAAAAATAGCACAATTGTTGAAAATCATGTCATTTATTGTAATGACCATAAATTATTAACAATGGTTACCTATTTACCTACCTAATCTTAGGGGTTTTACCCATAACAATTTTATCATACATACATGCAATCGCCCATTCTTTAGCTTTCCCACACAAAACGTTTTGTCACAATCCATCCCAAAGGCTCAAGAAAAATTTAACTCTGTTGTGAGCAGCGCACAGTCACCCGCCATTCACCCACATTGCCCTTTCCTGTTCAACTCTTTGATGGCAATCTCTCCGCTGGTGCCGCTGCAAAAACTGTGTGACACCTCATTCAGACTGTAATTATCTCGTGGCCTGTACTTGACCTCTCACGGGAACTTGATTTCTATGCAAAACTCTTGATATTCCATTTTTGGGAAGAGACATCCAAATGTGAAATTGGGTGAACATGGATTGGCTAATCCTTGGACTCAGGTTAATTTGGGCATGCCAATCCTTGGACTCAGATTCATTTGGGCATGCCAATCTTTGGATGAGGATCAACTCGGGTTATCCAATCCTCTGATTGCAATCTGCACAGGCCATGGAGACTTAGGTGATCCAAGTGCAAAAATATTATCCAAATGTAAGACCAAAGTACATAAGCCGGAATGTAATGGAATCTGCTGACAAGAAAACTGCGGTGTTGTTATCAACGTTTGCAAAACAAAAATATCAACACTTCAATTTATGGTCAAATGTTCGCAGTGGCGGAAACCTGACCCAGAGAAAGATTATAACCCCACCCCCTAAATGATGCGAAATTGGCAGGTCACCCAAAACAGTTTAGCCCCGATATTTATCGGCCTGGGCCAATGAACTAAAATCCATAAATCACCACAGGTGAGTTGTTTTGCCATCTTCATATCCAATGAATGGACGGGACCCGTCTCTCAATTGCTGTGGTTCTTTCCTTTCCAACCCATTCGTGGTGGATACCTATGTGCAGCCTTTTGTGGTCTTTGGTTAAAAGGTTTATGTCGTTTATACGGGGGGGGGGACAATTGAGAACGGACAATCCAACTCTACAAACAAGAGTGTGCCGGACAATTCAACTGAATATGCCGGACAATCCAACTCAGGGCCATACCACCTGGTACAGGGTGTTGAAATAAATTTAAAAATCAAATCAGATGTAATCGTCGTCACGATGAGCAATTCAGAGATGTCTCCCATTTATTCACCTATTCGTACTTTGATTATCCATTTTTTGAAAACCTACATTGAAAATCTGAGGAAACGCACAACCAGTATTGTGAGGTTAGGTTAGGTTAGTATCCCCTTTCCACATGATCACAGCACCATATTGAAGAGTTCGCCAAACCTAACCTATCCTGACCTAATCTAACCTATCCTGACCTAACCTAAGCTTACCTAATCATACTAGTCTGGGCATTGCCTCAGATTTTCAATAGAAATTTTCAAAAAATGGAAATCAAAGTGTGAACAGGTGAACAAATGCAAGACAACCCTGTATTGCTCTTCGCGATGACGATTACATGTGATTTGATTTTTAAATTTACCAGGTGGCATGACCCTGAGTTGGATTGTCCGGCATATTGAGTTGAATTGTCTGGCACACTCTTGTCTGTTGAGTTGAATTGTCTGTTCTGAATTGTCCCACCCCCCGTGTATGACATAACCATTGAATTAAATCCAGCTCTCTTACGACCTTTTATTCAGGGGGGCATATTGTTGCCTGCATACAACGTTTTGGGCACATAATAATGAATGCTTTCCATACGAGAGCATAGTTCTTGGAATGTAAATGACCAATTTGATGCTGTTCAGATCTCCGTACCAATTTGAGGCATGGCGTTTCGGGGGTATAACACCCTCGTTGACGAACGACTGGTGTGTGATTCTCCTGAAATGTCATGTCTCAAATTGTTATGCAGATCTTTATAGCATTAAATTAGCGTTTATAATTCTGTGAACATCTAATCACCAAGTTTCCGCACCTTGGTAGAGTTCTTGTTTTAATTGTCCGTTTTCAACATGAATAGGTATCCATTCAAAATTTCTGGTTGGATCTCTTATTTATTAATGGCCAGCATGATTTCACAAATCCAATGATGGTCTAATGTTCCCCCTTAGTGTCCGTGGAAACCCTAATGTTCTCCCAAGTGTAATCTGTTGCAAAGCAAAGGCGAGGCAAAAGAAATTAGGTGATATGAAAGTCAGAGTAAAAGAAATAAGCACACCTCTCACTCAAGAATACTTGGTTACTCTCCTCGCAAGAAGCAGGCTATAACTTGAAAGCAAAGATCACCGTTGGAGGATCGGCATAATGATCTAGTCCTGCTGGCCAAATTTTCATCATCACACTTCAAAACAGAAATCCACAAAAAGGGATCAGCAGAAACCAGCTTACTGAATGCAAGGTCTTTAAACATTTCTTTTCCTTTTTTGAATTTCTTCATTAACGTTTTTCCGAAAGAGAATATTTTCCCCGATAAATTCTGGTTGTCCCTGGTTGACGGACCACCTGGGATAATAACATTCCTTTGACTATCAAGGGCAAGATTGAAAGTGGACAAGAAATTAACACGAGGGAATAAAATACTCGTATTACCAAAAGGGGGTGGGATTTGCATTGCAGGGGGTATTTCCTCCCAGTTAAAAAAATTCAGCTTAATCCGATCATTTGTGAGGCTCGGAGAGAATTTGATCACATTGAACAAACCTTTAATAATTGACATTTTCTCCGTAGTTTTATTTCTAAAATAAAATTACGCAGAAAATGCCGACTAAAGATTCATTTATTGTAAGACAAATCACACAAAAATAAGGTATTTCACACACATTGGGTATTTTACCCCAAAAGTTGAGGTTTATCCCACCCATATGACTTTCATAAATTGGGCACTGACAAAAAATGAGTTTTTTAAGGAAATTTTGAGTCATGCCATTCTCAAAACATGTGATGCCTTTGAATGACTCTTTTCCTTTTAAATTTCGTCGTTAACGGTTTCCAGAAAGAAAAAAAAAATACAAATACACCCTGACAATTTCAGGTAGCCCATTCCCAGGTCGATGGACAACATGCTGACTATCAGCGACCGATTAAACGACCGATTATGGGTGATGCGATTGTTAATGAAATGTCAATAGAAAGCGTAGACAGTTAAAAACTAAAAAAAGTTGAGGAAATGCTTTTTTTATATTTTTTGATGCTCAGCCGGATTAATCAGCCATGGTGAACTTCACTTCCCTCCCCTCTTTTATTTAAACCCTGCAGTTATGTTTCATTAAGAGTATTCCTTGCATTTAGTATCTTTCTGCAGATGCTGGGCATGATCAAACTTTTCTCTGTACTTCCACGTTTGATAAGAAAACAAATTCTACAAAGATCAAGAAGAACGAAGGCCAAAGATTGCCGAAAATGTGAATCTTTTTCGTAACACAGTGGCTACATGCCTTTGTTATTCACTTCGACAGGGATTCGATCAAACCTTATAAACACAGTTGAACAATCGACGGTTACCTATACTGCTTCAGAAAAAAATGAATTGGCTTGGAGCTCACTTCAAACAAATAATCGCCCACTACATCCTGAAATCACAGAGATTCGCAGGAAGAGCTCCTCCGATTTGAGATATTCCATGACACATTTGAAGCTAAGGTCTTACTCCATGAGTCAACACACCTGAATTCGTGGAGAGTAAACGACAAGGCCTCCTCAGATATCAGATGTCGTATGACACATTTGAAGATGAAGTTTTAATCCATGGGTATAACCAGTGTAGTGACAATGTTTGCACTTCAACGGTCCACCAGGAGTGGCATTAGACGGACTGTGACAGCTCACGTGATGAGACTCAAGACTTGACTTTTCTTCTGAATGGTAACTGCAAATGTCACACTTGAAAAAAGACTTCACCACAGGGTGAACACTTTGATAATGCTCACTTAGACCTTTGGCAGAATTAAACAGAGACCTACATCTGTTGCATTTGAATGGCTCGTCAGAATGATCTTGCTTGTAATGGGAAAGAAAGTCCTCCTCTTTGAAGGTTATATGACACAAGTCACACTTGATGGATTTGTCCATAGAGTGAAGGAATTTGTGTCTCCGTAAACATCTTGGATTATTTGCACGATAGTTACACTTGTCACACTTAAATTGTCGATCTGCAGAGTGAAGTTTCTGATGGTGCTTTAATGTCCATGGATTCTTTGTGCTGAACTCACATTTTTCACATTTAAAGGGCCGCTCTGAAGAATGGCGGCATTGGTGAAGACGCAAGTTACTTGAACGATAAGTACTGAAATCACACTGATCACATTTGAATGCCCCCTCCAGAGAGTGACCGCGCTGGTGTTGCCGCATGTAATCTATGCATTTTGTAGTGTATGCACAATTCTCACATTTTAATGCTTGGACTGAGGAATGATGGGTTTGATGGCGCTGCAAACATCTGAAATGCCTTGTGCTGTAATCACAATTGTCACATTTGAATGGTCGCTCTGAAGAGTGACAGATTTGGTGCCTTTGCAGGCACATTGAATACTTCGTTCTGTAATCACATTTGGAACATTTAAATGGTCTGTCAGAAGAGTGACGTAATTGGTGGTAACGCAAGGCTGTGGAATATTTTGCACTGTAATCGCACTTTTCACACTTAAACGGACGGTATGAAGAGTGCTGGATTTCATGACGACGAAAGGCTGCTGAGCGCTTTGTTCTGAATGCACACTTTCCACATTTGAATGGTCGCTCTGAAGAGTGGCAGATTTGGTGTTGCTGCAAGTTCAGTAAATACTTTGAGCTGTAATCACACTTGGAGCATTTAAATGGTTTGTCAAGAGAGTGTCGAAGTTGGTGGCGACGCAAGGCCACTGAAGCTTTTGCACTGTAGTCACACTTGTCACATTTAAACGGATGGTCTGCAGAGTGACGGTTTTCATGGCGACGAAAAGCCCTAGAGCTGTTTGTACTGAAATTACACTTATCACAGATGAACGGTCGCACTGAAAAGTGAAATCTTTTGTGATTTTGAAAATGACCCGGATATTTCGATGAGTAGGAGCATTTGTCACACTGAAATGCTTTATCTGCTGTGTGAGGGAGCCGTTTCTTCTTGGATCTAATTGGAGATTTTGACCCGACACAATATTCTGGAACCTCGGCACTTGACCTGTTGCCTAAAGTAGGAAAATAAAAGAAAAATCTCTAAAATCTAATCACAACCCTTTTCAATAAAAGAAAAGCCAGCTTTAGATTCACATTCAACATCAAATGGGTTGTGACGCAACACGAATAGAATGTAAAATGCACTAATCTGACGTTTTCTTCAGTGTATTCCCTTAGGTGGATAGGGGGAAACATCTTTGCTCCATAGATGGAAATTATAGCTAATCTTGAAAATAAATGGAAACTGATCCATTCTGTAAACTTACTCTTAGATGCAATCAGAGAAGTTGACCTATTTGTTATGGTCAAGATGTTCAGAGCCGTTGGCCCATCAGTCCGCATTAACGTGCAGGTCAATGATATCCCTTGTTTCAGCTCGGGTGGCAAAGGGATGAGCCCTGGCGAATTGAACGATCGCCTAGTCTTACTCCCCGGTGGTGGCCCTACAAATACCTCGTGGTGCCGGTTGGCCTGCCAGGAAACGGTCTGGGTTGGCTTAGAATCTCGCTGATTTTCCTGATGGTGTTGGCAGGAAGACCAATTGCTTCACGGATCTGTCCGGTGGTGGCTTGCTGAAGGAACATGCCGACCGCCATTCCACTGTGGAAATCCGAAGCAGCACGGCCTCGGGCCATCGATTTTCGTGTCGGACGGGCAATTTAGAACAGGGTCAGAAATGAGGAGTTTCCTCTCGACGGAACACTGCTCCACTTGGCTATCATTAGTTCGTGTGATCGTTTAAAGCTTCCAACAAAAATAAAGCAATGCACGAATTATGACTCTGCCTACGAGCAACAGCCTACAGTTTTTTTGTATGCGCGTCAACGCTGCTGATAAGAGCACTGAGCAATATCTACAAGCATTTATTCTGCTGGGTCGCCCGGACATCCCATCCCATACCTCTCTCCCACCCCTCCCTCTATCAGCAGATCCACGGCCGTATTCCCCATTGCAACTCACCCTCAGGTGCCACCCAATAACCAATTCAACAGACGGATGCATAATTATTATTTCGCAACAATGGAAAATGAATAAGCAGAATAAGCTTTTTGAATAGAAATTAAATTTTCTCAAGACATATCTATCCATTGAATTGACTACTGAGTTGAACCTGAGGGTGAGTTGCAATGGGGAATACGGCCGCCAGCCTCCCATGGAGGGAGGGCGGCACGTTTCCGGTGTAGGGCCTCGGAAAAATCCACAACAGGGTTCCAACGAGCGGAACTCCTTGGAAGGAAGGAATCTGAGGGACAAAGTCTGCCAGTAAATGGAGAAATTCTGACATCTCGGTGTTAATTTTGGGGCATGAATGGTGGTTTTCTCCAAAAAAAAAATCCGCAAAATCACTATTTCCCACTCGAGGGTGGAGGTTGCCCCCCTGCTCCCGTATGGGATCAGCCACTGTCTTCCTCCCCCACCCTGTCTGCGGATTCAACATTTGCACACCGCCTGAAAAGTCTGCAAATAATTCAACCAGCACATAAGGTCAAGGTAGGCCACACTGTGCAGACTAAAGACAACAGCCAGTAGATAAATGATCAGAAAATAATGATGATTTTGCTGAAGAGTGGACACTCTTTCGCACGAATTTAAATGATGCCAACATTGAGAAGGTAAGGTGCCTTGTCAAGCCACCGACCACTTTGGTTCAAATCCAGGTATGTTTAAACAAGTCAGGTCTATTCAAAATTTGCCATCCTGGAAACATGTCGAATGAACTGAATTTTAGGAAGATAGCAATGAACAGAATTATTGTTCGCAAATAAATGGAAGAAGACAGAAAAAGTCACAACGATGAGTTTAGCACAATCATGATTTCCATCTAGGCCTAACCTGAATTTTCACATGGTGCATTCAAATCAGTCAGCAGAGGATCAATTTTAGATTCCAAGCAGCTCACGTCATCCTCTAACTGCAAATTTCCTACATCAACCTCTTGGAAAGTGCTGTCAATATTCCTTTCAACATCCTCCCACTGCTTGATTTCCCCTTCTTCTTCTCCAAGAAGTGACGACTCCGTCTTCATATCCAGATCACAGTCAAAATTGCAAATTGGGTCAACCGAGGGCTCCTCCTTAATCAATGGAAGCTCCAATTCTGGTCTGGCAACATCTTTCACCTCTTAGGAATATCGATTCTTCTTCCACTTTTATATCCAAACCACATTCCTCGCTTTTTAAAGGAGGATCATTCCAACACTGACGACTCATTCTGGGAAGCACCTACGAGTCTGGTCAAATTAAAACTCTAAGACGGCAACCTTGAGGTCCTGCATCAGCAATCAGTGGAGCATGGCAAAATACACCACCAAAACTTTTTCTGAATTTATTCCATTAAATAGGTTTTGGAAAGAAGTGCAATAAAAATGCAGACAAGCAAGCAAAAGTAGCCAAAAGTTCAATGAAGGAGAGGAACGTAGGCTTAATGTCATGCAGAGTGGGCAGTGACCTGCTCACTTACATGTTATGCAGTGTGCAGTGGCTATAGGTACCTAACTACTTGAGAAGCACGTATCAAACTTTACGCTAACTATTATTGTTTAGGGATGGAGAAAAGCCTCCCAATTCAGAAGACCACCCAATTGCAATGGAAAAACGTTTTCACCGATTGTTCGAGAAGTCCTCGTTTTTTTTTCTGGTTGCCGAAACCTGTCCACTGCTTTAGATAATTCAGACCAAAACACATCAGCATAAATGTGCAACAACCATGCTAGCATCTGCATTCCAAAGGCTGAACAGCATTCCAGGGAGGACATTGCACCTGATCACTTCCACCTCCAGCAGAACAACAGATTTTCTGCAAAAGCCTGTGCCAGGATGCGAAGGCCAGGGACCAATGCATGAAGCAAACGCATTGTTCGAGTACTTTACACGTTCATGCTTTTTTCGAATGTGTTACCTATGCGTCCAGATTTGTTTTACGTTCGATGCACTTTACGTC
The DNA here is from genome assembly GCA_030068105.1 of Sinentomon sp. SZTP_YWyxl. Lineage (NCBI taxonomy): Eukaryota > Metazoa > Arthropoda > Protura > Sinentomata > Sinentomidae > Sinentomon > Sinentomon sp. SZTP_YWyxl. The sequence goes on along the minus strand of JASGXE010007598.1, from coordinate 8,947 downwards.
TGCTGAAGAGGCAGGCCTGCCAAGTTTTCTCCGAACAGGGCAATCTGATTGGATGATAGTCCTTTTGTCGATGTTTTTTGTTTATCATCTTCTACCTAACTGTCCCCAACCTTATGTGGCTTACGAGAGAGAAGGAGAAGACATATCTGCTCCCCACTCCTCACTGATGCATGGAGACTTTCACTGTGGCATGCCGCAGTAAACGTTGTTTTAATCCCATTATAATTATGCACCATGACGTCCCGTTTGCAGGTATTCACAGATTTCTCCACTCTTGTCTTTTTATTTTCCCTTGCAGTGTTCAATCTAACTCTCACCTCGGCAGAGATTATGCTGGAGTTTCGACATGATTTTGATGTGCACAGTGGCGTAGCGACTGGGCCCGCAAGGACTGCGGCGCGTCAAAAACAGAACGAGAAATAAACTGCCAACACAAATCATTTCCTTCGGCAGAAGCGCGATGGAGAGACATCCCCGAAACAGTGAAGGAAATGAAAGAAATTTGCCATCGTTTCACTTTGTCGCGAACGACATTGTTCATTTGGATCTGGTGCAGGACAGGAAGAGAGCAATGAGGCTCCTCCTGGAGGTGTAATAGTAATATTTGCCCAGACTATACTCTACCCATTCGCCCAAATTGACCAGCCCATACACCCAATGGAAAAGCATTGGGCAATTTTCTTTTCAGGCCACACTGTGACTGCCGATATTTTTCAAAAACCATACTCCGTATGGGGCCGCATGGCGCCCATCACACCACTGACTCCTCTATGATTTGAAACTGTGTGGGTGTCATTTGCTATTCACAGAATTTTGCTGTTGATGTTAGCGGAGGGGCCCCACGATTCCCAGCTACGCCACTGGGTGCACACGTGCATGTTGTCCCCTTTTCCTGCAAACCAGCAAATCAGAGCACACATTGCCAACACAGCTTGGAAAATAAGAGTGACTCATATACCTGACCGTTTCCATTTCATTTTGCAAAATGCGTAATTTTACAAGTGACTCAGATCTGACCTTCGAAATGCTTTCACCCACAATACTCAACGAATTTACTCGGCCTGTCAACTTTGCACATTTCGTCCGTTTTTCTCCAAGATGGGCGCAATTCAAATTGAAAAATCCCAAAAATCCGCAATTACTGCCGCACGGCGCAATGAATCAAGCTTTCCTCGCGTTCGGATATCGTGCACACTGCTGGAGCCTTTCGTCCGTGTGAATTTATCAGTCGCATTTCGAGGGCGCATTTAATCCAATTTGTGAGATTGAAACTTTTATTTTTTCTGCTTTTTTATTTCAACCAATGAATGGGGACAGTTCCAACCTCCGTGACGTCTTTCTGGCGCGCTGATTTCAATAGAGGGAGTAAAAAAGGCGCTAAAGTTGCAAGAATGTTGTCTTTTGCGTTTAAGTTGAAACATTTATTGTCACAAGTGTTTTTCCAGAATTTTTCGAAAACCTATATTTGGAGAAAAATGGATGGGCGGAACAGCCACTAATTTTGCGTGCAAAAACATCGCATTACTTTTTTCGAATTGTCCTTGCACTGCCCGGAATTACCTCTACAATTTATTCTTTTTCTCAATAAGTCGTATATGGACTTTTTGGACGTGGTGAAGTTGAAGATTGAATCCTTTGATCTTCTTTAATAACAATTTTTACACGGCACAGAAATGTTGTGAATCAGAAACAGCGCAGAAATTTGAACGAATGGTTTTTGCATCGAAATGAAATAACACAATGGAATCTGCCAACAACGATATCTTTCTTCTTATAACCGTCTGCCCAGAGGCGACAATTCTTGGGTAAAAAAATGCCGTCTGCCTGATATGCTATGGACGTTTTCGAGGGAAATCGTGATCTGAATGTTTGCAGAGGGCATTCTGTGGTTTTCCACAATCGATCGTGATGTGTTATCAAAAAAGCGGGCAGGGCAGGATTTAGATGTCTGTCGCAAATAATAAACAATGCGAGTGTTCGCGCCCCCTTCAACTTGGCTGGAATGTTTCTGCTCATATTGCCAATCTCATTTGATAACAAACAAAAACTATCTTTTTTGGCTATTCATAGTCATTCATGGCCCCATATCATATGCCACAGATATGGAACTGGGTTTTTGAGTAATTTTTGATGTGTTTAGGTTGCACCTTTACTGGGCCTAATCTCAGTCACCCTGCCGGCGCGCGTTATTGCAAATGGTGGAACAGTTCCGGGTTGCTGCGCTCTAATTGGCTTTTCGACACACCAATCATATTCTGAGTGCATCGACTGTGGTCGTGGATTCGAATACCAATCGGGGCCTATTTTTTCAGTTTCACAATCGGGCAATGACCGATTTGCATTTGCAAATTGCATGGAACAGGTATGCACCTGTCATTGTGTGAGACCAAATCATGCAATGAACAAGAATTTTGCGGAATTTTCCAGTGTTTTGGAAGTGGAAAATTTCCCCCATTTTGGAGAAGATTGAGCGTCTTTAATGTGAAAACCCTGCAAAAATTGCCAAATCTTTTAATATGTTTTTGTATGACTTTTAATTTTTTCTGAATTCAGGTTGGAGAATAATATTGGATGGGGACCCCAACTCCCATGGATGTATATTTTTTCCCAATCCACTTCCGCAAGCGCGTCTCCGATTGGCTGTTGGGAATTCCAGCCAATTTCAACATTTTATTTTCGAAACCTATCCTAACCGAACCTAACCTGACCTAATCCAACCTAACCTAACCCTATTGTGACCCAAGAAAGAGTTGCGAAGCTGGGGCAAACATATGCCAAAGGGCAAAAAGCGGTGGCAATGCAAAAATGCGAAAATTGATGACGTCACAATTTCAGACGACGGGATTGGCTGTTGAGACCTCATTGTCGCGGAAGTGGATTGGAAAAAAATATGCCCCATGGATGGGGACCATTATGTGGACCCCACAGGTCCATATTTCAGCCCTATTAGCGGGCTGAATCATGGCCACAGGTCCCACGGTCCATAGGTCCCACGGTCCACTATAATCATTCAGCGGGGGAGGGGACACCCTCCGCAACCCCTCTCTGGAACTTTCACATGCACAGCTTCCTTCACGTTCTCACTTTCAGTTTTCAGCGACTCGAATGCGCGCAATTGGTGTGCGAAAATAAAGATATAAAAGGCTGTGAATTTAGCCGAGATATTTCCTTTTGGTTCTCTGAGAGGTTCGTCGGATTCAGAACTGCTTAAATTTCAGTCTCTGCTGTTGGAAACACACTGCAAGCAATCATGTCTTATTGATTTTGCCAAAAAGGCTGCAACAATCAGCAAAACACAAGGAGATTTCTTTATATTTATCCCTCGCAATGCTTCTGAATGGAACTCATGCATGCGCGAATTGGAAAGTTGTGTTTCGTCGTCCTCAACTGACTCACTCCATCGCTTGTGAGGTCTCTTTTCAAACTCTTTTCCATGCAATACACCCGCGCCCCCTTTCGGTGCCTTTCGCATTGTCTTGTGAACTTTTGTTTGCAGCGTGTCGAAAGCGCGCCGAAGATTTCTGAAAATTGAAATTTATGAAGCTTTGATATCAGTCGGGAAATTCGTTGTGGCAATTCCGTTGCTTGTATTTGGTGAAAGACACTCAACAGTAATTTTTCTTTGCACTTTTTAAGGGCGAAGGAGTCGTCATAGCGAAATTATCACCTCTAAAGGAGCACATCTCCTGAATTTTTGGCGTCTTTGGAGACTATTTGCAGCTCACAACTCGCAGTCAGTGTCGAGATATTGCCAGAAACAAAATTTCGAAACAAGCTCCATCAGCCCAGGGCATTCCATGTTGCAGATGACAAACGGAAATGCGATTGGTGCGTCGAAAATCCAATTGGAGCTCTGCAACCCGGAACTGTTTCAGCAATTCCAATAACGCTGCCGGCGCATGCAGTGCACAAAATGCGAGTGAACACGCAGAACTTTTCAAGTAGTCTCGAGGAATTGGTTTCTTCCGAAGAAAAATAATCTCCGGAACCTTTCCACTGGGTGAAAAACGGAATCCATTCCTCTCCACCAATATTTCCACAAAACCTAGTGTTTCTATAGACGTTGTTGCCAAAAAGGTAAGCAGCCCAAGTCGAAGCACTGCAGTCTTCCGCTGATGAATAAAGTTCTCCATTTTTCGCTTGGCAATTAATTTCACATCAAACGGAAATTCAAATCACTCAAATCATTCCACAATTATTAGTGCAAAAAAGCTGGCACTATTTTTTCATGGTTTTCAGTGGATATCTAACTTCATTTCGGATAGGCAATTCCAGGTCCTGGTGTGCAACGACCTGTCTGATCCCTTTCCTCTCACCAGTGGCATCCCTCAGGGCTCAGTGTGTGGACCTCTTCTCTTCCTCATTTATGTTAACGACATGGCAAGTAATATCTCCTCCAGTGTAAGGCTCTTTGCGGACGATATCGTCCTTTATATGGTTATAAATTCCCCAGTTGATTCCAAGTCCCTTCAGGATGATCTTGATAACATTGGGAAATGGTGTACAGAAAATTGCATGAGCATTAATGTTGCAAAGACATCTGTTATGTCCTTCAAACCTGTTACAACCACCTCTGTCTCATCTACTGAGTATCATGTTGGCTCCTTTGTGTTGTCACGGCCTGATGATATCAAATATCTTGGTCTTCATTTCAATTCCTCACTTAACTGGGGCCCCCACATCACCCACATTGTCAAACGAGCATCAAACCAACTCAAATTCCTTATCCGGCACTATTCCCATGCCTCCAGAAAGGTCAAGTCAATACTTTACTTCTCTATAGTCCGCTCTGTCTTAGAATACTCAACTACAACCTGGGATCCTCATCTTCACTGCCACATTGATGCAATTGAGGCTGTTCAGCGCAGGGCAGTGAGGTTTGTCACCGGTGATTTTTCTTTCCACTCCAGTGTGTCCTTGCTAAGGGAGGAACTTGGCTGGGAGACCCTTGCTACGAGAAGAATGCTCCGAGGAATAATTACCTTTCGAAAATGCATCACAGGGGAGGGTGGCTGGGCAGAATGCGGTGGCTCACTTGTCCCGAACTGTGGGACCACCAGGGCCAGTGGCTTTGTCTCTTTTATACCACCCATTCTATCAAAAAAATGTGGATAGGTTTTCCTTCTTGAACAAATACATATTTCTGTGGAACCGCCTTGCTATTTCCCATGACATGCTGAAGTTGCCTGAAAAAAAAATTTTGACCCTCATACAGATCAAGATGTCCTCTCTTGACAATGCATAAATCTTTCTCCTTGCACAGAGAGGTAGGTGGAAACCTCACACATGTGGGGGTGGCCTTCTGATGGCTGTCATTGTTGAGTCTCTCTGTTCGGTGCGATTTCACCTTCCAAAATAGGGGTACCGAGGGGAGACGATGCAGTGTGGCCGTTGGCGGGCAGCTCCTACCTGTTGAGGTGCTCTTAGTTTTTTCAACCCACCAAGGCCACTTTTATCTTCAACTCAAGTGGCTCTATGGTAGATAGGATCTTCCCTCCCCATGTCTGGTTTTTCAATATTCACTCCAGACTTTGTCTAATGCTGCCTTTTTTTTCTCTTCCCCTTCTTTTACTACCCCTTTGCACTAGGTACCCACCTGCTTCGATTCATGATTTTACCTATTGATGAATTTGTCGTTTTTGTGAATTGTTTTTGTTCTCCGACATTCTCAACAAAATTTCTGCGAGTTCGATGCAACGGTGTGTTCTTTTCACTTTGACGAGATGGTCTTTGCATCAATTGCCATGTTATGCTTCGGATCTGATCAATCTGGCCCATGCTGTTGGCAAGATATCACCTTCGCTGTTTTTGCCTCTCATCTCTGACGGATACCCGGCTGCTCTTTCATCATGGTGCGGAACTACCTACACAATTTGGACCATGCTTCTGGCGAGATACCATCTTCACTGCTTCCTTCTTTTGCATCTCTGACAATGACCGGGTTGGTTGTTGCTATTGTAAAATTATTGTGTCATTTATTTAATTTTTTTTTCTTCCTCTGTTACGGCCATTTTGACTGCACCCTCCTTGGGTTTCTATGCGCCGTACCTATGTTTGATTGTCCGATCCGTTCACCTCGCTGGCCGAAAAGATGCATGCTGCCTCGGTGAGAGAACATGAGACTTAATTGTTGTTGTGGTAATTGCCGAGGCAAAAAAATGATGCATGCCTGACCGGGGTTTACCACGTCCAATGGCTTTTACTGCCTGTGGCCCCCCCCAAAAAAAAATACCTCCGCTAATATTGTGACGCCACCAAACGCGACATGTCTAGCTAAACCGCCCCTCTGCAAACCGAATAGACGAGAAAGGTTCGATCTCGAATTTCTCAATTCTGTAATTTCGTCCTGAATGATTTTATTTTTTGCAGATGTGCATTCTTGTCGCTAAATTTCCTCAAATAATGCGAAAAATCAACGTGTTTGTTCAGTTAAAAACCATGCATGGCCAGGTGATCACCATCATATCATTTGCCATCAAGAGCTGACATCCAAACGGCCGTTTGCTAGGCAGATGCTTTTGTTGCACACCTAAGGCTCGCAAGGATACCAACAAATCCCCCAATCGTAGCCGTCTGCATTTAACAGAACTCGAGTCTGTGAGTTGTTTATCCAAAGGGATGAATCTCGTGAGATTGACCATGATGACGAGTGAGACTATATAGGAAGACTGATTGAAGTGATGGAGGCTGTCTGTTTTAGATGGTGTGTTTTCTGTCAGCACTGCTGGCTCTGGATCAATCTCACTATCTGCACGTTCCCGCAATTGGAATTTTCATCAGTGTCTTGAAGATTCAACTACCCCCTCACATGATGTTCGTGGGGATCCAGCAGGGCGTTCTGGAATATCTCGGCATTCATTCGATCTGCAACATAGTGTGGGGCCTTGTGTTGCGAAAAGTTGGTCCCGTAGGCTAATTGTGAGGCAAGTTGGGAGTTTTTTTTATTGTTTTATTGATGGATTGGGGAACTTAAATTTCGATGATGCCACCTTCGTAAGTGGCCAGATAATTTTTCCCAAGGCTTTTAATATCGGTAGATCGATGCTCTTTTTCCTGGTCTTTTTCAGCAATTGAGTGTTGCAATAGAGTATGAAAACCTGTTATGCAGCATTTCTAACCTCATAGCATGCCAGTAATATCTCAAATAATTGGCCGACAGCATTTCTGACACCATGGCATGCCAATAATGGGGATTCCAGGTGATTGGAAATGCACATCGGTGATTGCCTTCTGCTGTTGTTGGGTCCTTCTAAAACGCGGAAATCGCGGAATTTGCGGAACGAGGCTGCAGTGCGAATCTAAACCCCGAAACCTCCAAACCAAACCACCCTCAGTCAAAACTAACCCAACCTAACCTAACCCAAAAAACCCAACTCAACCCAACCTAACCTAACCTGTGGTTCCGCGTAATTCGCTTGTTTTGCGTACCGCCACATCTCCCATTGGTCCGCGTCCGCGTTTTAGTTTGTCCCGCTGTTGTTTATGGCAAGCACCCACCTGCCATGCCCGCCAGCTGAGGAGAGCAGAAAACGATACCTATTCAGAAAAATCTAGCACCGTAGGATTCCTTTGATAGGTTGGTACCTGGCCCTAGGCATGCAGGAAGTCTGTTTCTGCAGAGGGGCGAATTTTATCGACGGGCCAGAGGCAACCGTGAGGCGGGGGTCTGGGGGGGGCCCACCAGTTGCCGGGGTCTGGGGTGGAGCCTGTAGCGTTCCCATGCTGTATTCCCTTTGTTAGGTAGGTATCGTTCCATTGTTAAGGTAGGTGTCTGTTCCACGTCACTAAAACTACTAACTCTTCTTTTCCCACTTCTCAAGGAGGGAAGGGTTGGGCCTCAATTGTCACCAAAATGGTGAAACGCTTGTTTCTTTGAGGGAAGGATTGGGCCATCACTAAGGTCATGCAATGCACAATTCTTTATGATGAATGTTGTCTTGTTGCAGGAGGGCCTTGGATGCCTATTGTTTCTGAGAGGTAGACTAACCTCAAAGTACCAGCCAAATCAATAACCATGGGATTTCACAGAAACCTTGTGAGATATTGTTTTCTTCAAGACGGTGCCCACCCATTTCATTGAACTCTTGTTGAGGACAAAGAATCCTCAATCTTGCCAGTTTTGGTCAGACAGACCTGCCATTGAGGATAAGTCCGAACTGTGAAGGTTATCACTAGGTTACCTATCATCTCTTCTGGGAGAACAGTGCTTCTTTGAAGTTGAAGTCACTTTGGTGGTAAAGATGCCTCAGTACGGGAAGAAAGTCAATGGAACTCAGTGCCATGGTTTACTCTATCCGTGATATTTTTACACTTCATACCTTGTACCTGAGCATTGTAACATTTTACATCAGTTCACTGGTTCAGTTGTTTCATTTGTTTTAGCGTGTTCTGTTCTGTCCCTCTCTGGCCAGAGGAGTTTTTACCTTGCACTTTTGTTTTAGCCATTGCTCCACTCCAGACTGTCTCTCCCACACTTAAAACTAATGAGTCATGCAGTTTTCTAAGGATGTTTCTTTTCCTTTAACCTTTGAATAAAATTAGGTCTCAGCTATGGCTCGATGGAGATAGAGTGACTGAGAATCGGACTTGGTTAAGATTAGGTAGGTACCCACATCTCTTTTGTTTGGGCTGTGATTTTTGCCCTGTCTCTCAAATTGAGTGATTCTTTCGCATCAAGTGGCCATAACTGGATCGTGTATCAAGAGAAGAGAGGAGTGAAGTACAATTGCAGAGGTTGGTGATCTCAATATTTTCATAGGTGGGTCCCTAAAGCTCTTGAAAGTCACTGCGCTTGTTTCCTCCATCTCCGATCCCCTTCGTTCCGCTACATGGCGCCCAACGTGAAAGGTGTAGACTAAAGGACTTTCAAATGCTGGGTACCGACCTAATTGTTGAGATCACCTACCGAGTCCTGTCGTTTTTAAATGTCTGGATTTAAGTTGAGCTA
>JASGXE010007597.1:0-22371 GCA_030068105.1 Sinentomon sp. SZTP_YWyxl | reverse complement strand
CAGTTTGGTTTTTCATGTGGCCTGGTTTGCCTGCCTTTTTGGGGCGGAAAGGTGGTTGGCTTGTGGCCACAGGACTGAAATTGGAATTCCCAGGTGTGCAGGAACCTACTTACCTCCTACCTTACTGGAAAGCCTGCAATAATTCTGAAAAACCAATCTTGTCATTTGGCTATAAAATAGAATAATTTTGATTTGGACTGTTCTTCATTTTGCTTCCACAATGGTTTTGACTTATGTAGGTGGGTAGGTGGAAACAATGTCCTTCAATCCTGTTTTTCATGAATCCAAAACTGATCTGTCATTCTTATGCCATTTAGAACATTATCATGTATTCTTATTACTTAAAAAGACTGCTTTTTATATTTGGCACCCTTTATGTGTGCTTAATTTCGGCCAAAGTAGTTAATTACAATGCACTGCTGCTCACAGTACATTGAGCCTAAATTTCAGCCATTTTTATTTCGCTTATAACTTTTTTTAAAATGCAGTCAGGTGGCCGAATTTTGGTGATTCTGGCTTAAATTTGGCCAACAAATCAATGATTATGAAATTTGAGGGGGTGGCCGAAATTGGGCACTTCGTATCCTAATTTCGGCCACCTAAAAATGTTTTAAAAAATATGCCAGATGCATGGAAATCATCAGTTTTTTAGTACAGACACACTTCACAAGAGGCTAAAGATTGACTAGAAATTTTTAAAATGGCACAAAACATTAACGCAGCTTCGGGAAGACAAAAAGTTTACTGAAAGTGGCCGAAATTTGGGCACTTTACGGTACCTACCAAAAATAATCATCAATATTGGTTCACAAACTTCAAAGTTTGGTGCGGAGGGAGCCCCCCCTTAACTACACTGCCCAGAAAAAAATCCTTGATATGGTTTGGTGAAATGAGCACATTTTTGACAACAATCTCTGCATGGAAGTTTGCAGCGACAACAAATAATTAGGTATCTTGAATTTTTGTTCAAAATGGAGGCACATCAATGAAATAATCGACAGGCAGATGACACACGAGCAATATTAAATGGAGAACACTGAAAAGATCATGTGGGTTGCAATGATCATGTTTCGATGAAAGCTTGGCATGGGCAAAATAATCAGACGAACTTACGGCTGCAGGGAGAATGGAAGTGTTCTGATAGGCATTGTCCATTAGAACATAGACACCAGCAATAAAAAGACAGTATATCAAAGACAAGACTCCACTAGCTACAAAAAACTGGGAGTCGGAAGAATAATCAGCAGGGATAATAAAACTGCGGTAACTGCCACAAACGCTGACATTCTGACCAAAATGATCAAGCCTAAAATAAACAGAAAAAAAAAATAAATAAGTAGCCTAAGTCACAAAGTTCAATAATAATAATAATAATGATAATTTAGTTTAATTTGCATGGAGAGAACACCGGCGCAAATCAGCACAGTTTATGAGAGCTTCCAGAAGGAGAAGAATGAAAACTTAGGTAGATTGGCATCAAGAATGGAATGATGTGCATAGTTTACCAGAAAAGCATTGCACAAGGTTTCGCTTAAAAGTTGCAGCACCAATGTCACGCAATGTTCAAGAATACAGAAATGGGATCAAAAACAGTAATTTTATCGCAAACACGAGAAGGCCAGCTCATGCTGGCCATGCACCGTTGCACTGAACAAAAGTAGCATTGCACAAAAGTGTTCGTTTTCCATCGTTGAGAAAGATGCATCTGAATGTGGAATTGGCTGTTTTTCAAAGCTTAGGGATAGGGTCAGTGGCTTGGGGAATACAGCCGATTGTGTTCAGAAAAGTGGGTTTGTCATTTTTATTGACCCTCGCCAGTTTGAAATCTGATGGAAACTTCTAGCACTACCACCTGACAAATTCGGCATCATACCAATTAAATACCCTTTTGCTTCACGCAAATGGTATCCTAGCATACGACAAAAATGCCATTTCGCTGCTGCACAGTAGCAGACCAGAGAGTCACAAAGTTGTGGATCTGGTTGTTGGAAGTTGTGGTGTAGGATACTTGCTTGGGATCCATTTCATAGAGATCATTGGCACCAACTCAGCCTTTTTGTAACTCCCACCCATTAATAACATGAGCAATATCTTGGGGTCCTCATTTTGGGCATGATGAAAAAATCGACCTGACTTTCCGATTGTTTAAATCCTTCCGCCAAAATTTCGTGAATCGTATCTTTGGTCATTTTTGCAATTCCTTCAACAACCATCTCACAGTCGAATTCACATTGTAAGCTATTAGGTATTTCATGCACTTTTTCTACCAACTCTTCCTGATTTTTGTTTTTGGCCGGCCTGTCTTTGGGTCATCAATGAAAGCATCACGCGTGTCGCGTAACGACCATCCTGGAATTGCTAAAAAGGTACCTACCACTCGAACATTCGAGTGCGGGATAATAATCATCAACACAAACTTTTTGCCAATTCAAATGTTTCTGTAAAAGTTTAACCGAGCTTGAATCGAAATTTGACCTTAGCCCTTTGTTCCATCGTGCTAATGTGGTGAGAGGTCAAAAGGTGCTCACACTATCAAAACTCGACAATCCGTTGAACGACTCTTCTGGCAGTGGTCTGGTTTTGCAAGGTGATCCAACAACTTTTAGATGACATTTTGAAATGAGGTTCAAAAGTTCGTCATGCTGTGTACACCCATGAAATGAAATATGTGGCAAGTTTGCATCACAAGACCTCTCATTTCAAAAATTTAAACGAGACCAAGAATTTTTTGATGTTTTAAACAAAAAAAAAGTAAGAGGGGAAGAACCATGCTCGTCATGCTAACCTTACGATGTCAAAACGGCTCAACAAAAATTGATTCATGCAATAGATGCGAATTTAAGCTAGGACTTTAGGTTATCACACGACATGAAGTTACCACTAGGCAGGGGGAATAAATGTTAAAACAATATTCAATTGGTTAGTAATTTGAATATCTTGCTGTTAAAAACAACAAAAAAGCCCAAAACATTAAAAACAAGTAAAAAAAACTTGCTGAAAAGGGTAAGATATCTTCAGCTTTATCGTCTCAGATGGGGGAGTTGCAGCAGGTGCTGTACATTGAAATATGATGCTGATGTGACTGCTGTACCCCGTTACTGTGGCAAAAGCAAATATGGCAAACACCTGCAATGACAAAAATAAACAAACAAAAGCAGGATGTTTTAAGGGTTTCAATTAGGTAATTTCCAAGAAGTTGGCAGTTAAGCAAAAGATTTATAAGCAATTCTCATCAAGGAAAAACCAGGAAAACCCAGTTTCTGGATTCCCGCTTCATGTAGGCTTTGTACAAGCTAATTTGGTTGGCACAGTGCCAACGGCAGATGAGATGAAGTTAAGCTTGTAAAACTTTCTTCTCATCAGTCAATCTCAACAAGGAAGTTGTGAACCAAAACAGCAATTTTTGGATGTCAGACAAGGCAATTTATACATCATCATAATGTGGGCTGGGATTCAGAAGCAAGTCCCCAACAACTTTCAGGATCTGGGGGTTGTTCCAAAGGGCACAGCTCCCGGCAGACAGTCTGGAGAACTTCTGCGTAGGCCTACAATTCACAATCATTTCACAACAACTGTCACTTCCAAAAAACGATTTGAGCACAAATTTTTGCCAATGCTGTCAACTTTTGGCAACCAGGCAAAAAAAAGAATATGATTTCAATTAAATTTTGTTACAAAAGAAAGGACATGGATGATTTAGTTTTCCAGAAATCACAGCTTTATTTGTCTGTGTCTCCTTTCACCTGTAGGTAGGAACCGAATTAAAAATGTTTGTTTCACGTTGGTAGTGTTCGGTGCTGGTTTCCCAGTTTTCCATGGAATGGTGGTTGAATGCAAGCATTTTTCAATTATAATGATTTCACCATAGGAAGCAGTGAAAACTTTGTGTAATATTTTCCCCAACTTCCAAGGCACAGAGTCGCCAGCACCTAAGGGATTTGGGGCTACGAGTACAAGAACTTTATGTTTCCATGCTGTGCTTTTTGACAATTTTGATCACTTCAGTGCTGCAATTGTCTGTAGAATTCCAATCGCCATGACGCCAAAGGGAAGTAGTAAATAGCATTTTAGCATTCCCTACCCTTGAAAAGGGTAACGGCCAAAATAGGCTGATGATAAAGCAAATGGAAAATGCAAGAAAGGTCGGCAAAACATGTCAGGTTTTCGAAGAAAACCAGAATGGTGAGCAGCAAACACTGACTGCAAGAGCAGAGCATGGACAGCTGACCCAATGATAAAAAATAATCTCTGAGAGTGAGGGTGCAATAAAGTTGGTGAAAGAAATGCAAAAAAATAAAAACCAACTGAGTAGAATTTTATGGTCATTACCTACTGCTGACCTCTTCTAAACTTTAGTTATATGCATTAAATGATAACATGAATGATATTTTCAGCCACAGCCACCCTATCTATCATAACTCGTAGGTCCTTATCACAAATGACTATGAGGTCTACCAAGGTGAACGCTTATATCACAGTTCATTTTGCCACATTTGATTATTTTTAATCAATGTGTCTACATCTCAATTTCCTAGTTAAGTACTGCAGGCTTCTTCCGCAAAGGTGGGCATCCATTTTTGGTTAAACAGTAAATTGGTGAGTTTCTGTTGAGGCAGATCAACCTATCTTGTTGCCACGGGTACCGTGGGGTATTTATTGCCCATTGGTCTTCTGCGATTAAAATTGTGGCCAAAGCCCTGTGGACTCACTCTTCAAAGTAAAGTCTATCTATTTTACGAAGATAACTTCGAGGCAGGTCACAGGCAGGTTGGGCTCAATTAGCACAAACACTGCTTTTGTCCTAATCCTTTAGCATCAGCACAAAACTTACAAATTGCAGAATTCTCATGAAACCTCGTGGCTCCTTGAAAACTTCAATGTTAAATGCATCTGCTTTCAATGCCTGATGGATAAAAAAAAAAATTAATTTTAGGATAAAAAATCAAATGGACAGGCCTAGAATTCGTGCAAGAAACGAGCTGTGCACAATGATTTGTGAAAGACAGTGAAAAGAGTTTAACCCACTCCATGGAAGAAACTGAAGTAACCAGCCTCCCCTTCTCACCTAAAAATTCCAATGGAAACAACATGGAAATGCCTCCTTGAGAGGCATACCTCACAGTGGCATTTTTCCTGATAAAATGTGAAATAACATTTCAATCCCAAGATCTCCTGATCTCCTATGGAGCAATCAGTTGGACAATCAAATATCGCACTGGTGTTGCTCAGACAGGCACTGAACATTGCATAGACCAACTTTTACCTATTGCCAAAGAACTTGACTTGAGACACTATTTGACCTCCAAACACAAGGAAATTTGACAACTTTCAAATGAGAAAAACTTTGGCACATGAGAGAAAGCAACTCATCAAAAGTGCAGCAACTCTCCATAAAAAGATGCCAAAAACGTTATCAGCATATTTGTCAAGAAAACAACCTTTCATACAAAAACCAAAAATGGACTATAAGGTACAGCAAGAACATGAAATTAATATTAAAATCACATCAGAGCAGATGCTAATCCACATGAATTCGTTCAGCTAATCTGTTGTATTGGGTACCTATTGTTCCGAGAACAATAAGTAGGTAGGTACCCAATAAATACTGGAAACAGACCAACCAGTTTGCTCTTCTGTGCAAAAGGCGTTGTTCTTTCTCCAATTATAGTAGGCGATTGCTGCATGAAATGAAGTAGGAAGCAAAGGTGCAAATGGAAACTTGGATGTTTGAAAACAATGTGGGCAGAACTGAATGAATATGCTCAACAATCCTTGTCTTTTGGCAAATGCCTCGCAAGTACAAATAATTCTTTATTGCCTCCCAATGGCTACTTCTGTCACCCTGTAGATTTCATCCACTTTGTATTTGTCAATTAAAGCAAGAAGGCAGCCAACTAAACTGAGAAATTGTCCTTTTGGAATTTTTGAAAGGACAGGTTACCATGATGCGTGAACCAATAATTCAGTACCTACCTAGCCTAGTGATGCAGCACAGTTAGGTAGGTAGGCCTACCTAATTTGTTGTGATTGCCTCTCACATTTTTTCGCAAAATTTGAGAGTTTATTGCTTCAATTTTTGATACCAAATAATGTGTAGTGGCGACGGAATTATATTTTGCACATTCGAATTACATTTCCTGCATAAATTAAAAATCCTCTGTTGGAAGCGAGGTCAAATCTGACATGCCTAGAAATGTTTGTTGCAATTTGGCTCTCTAATTTCTACCGCATGCAATAGAGAAAGGAAAAAAAATTTTGGAGGCAACAGTTAAATGGGAAACCTTGTAGGTACTGGCAGGACTTGCAGTCACGATAATGAATTATTTTTTTATCCTGTTTTGGTGAGGCTGCACTTTTGTGTCTGTTATTATTATGTACTTAAACTTTTCTCTCGTCCTTTCATAACATTTTCCTATGTTTTTCTTCCTTCAATCAATCAAGGTGGAACCTAAAAAAATACATTATGTCTAATTGCAAAGTGTACTCGCACAATAATTAGTATTCGAGTTGTAGGTAGGTAAGATACCATTTTGCATAGGTAGTCAACCAAGTGTGAAAATATGAAAGGCACAAACATCATGATTTTTGACCATTTTTGCAGGTCATCCAAGTATGAGACCCAAGATGTATCTTGGGAGTACATCCAAGTTTTTCAAAATTATTTGAGTTTATAATAAAATTATGAAAACACTGTCTAAAAGCATCTTCAACAATGCATTTCGGTTAGCCAAGGCCAACAAATAGGGTTGTCCCAAATTAACTGGACAAAAATGCTGAGCATTGGTAATCATGCTTTTTGATCTAGTTCATCGCTCTTAACATTGAAATTAACCAAAATGGGACACTGTGCACAATGAAAATCACACCCTCGACCAGTCAAAGAGTTCTTTATGGGATAAAACTATCTTCCACCTCAAAGCCATTGTAACAAGCGCAACTGCCAACTGTTTTTATGTTGATACACTAGAACATTGCAGTTCTTCAATCCAATTCCAAAAGGCATGCAACAACTTCACCATGCACCTCAATGTCGCCAGCGCCATGGGGCTTGGGCGACGTAGAACGGCATTGCATACAGTGGTAGAGGAGAGACAGACGACAGTCCGAGAACCAGGTGCAAAATTGGCGGTAACATTTTTCCCATTACATTTTGAACCACCCTGTTTAGAATTTGCACTGCATTGAAATAGGCCGACTTCTCTCATACCAACATTTCAAATTATGAAACAATTTATTGTCCCATGCAGATTTCCAGAAAATGCAAGACCAGCATGAGTAAACTTGAAGGTACCAAGTACCAACTGACTGGTAAAAAAAAAATACATTCCATGCATAGCCATAAACATACCACCTACCAGTTCGATCTCGAATTCTGCAGGAAGCGGCTTGAAATAGGTAGGCAATGAGGTAAAAATCAACATGAAAATAATATTTGGGTTAACTAATTTACACACCCTATTGCCTAACACCAATAGCCATCTTTCCTCACTGCACAGTTGCATATTATCTTGACAACTGTAACAGAAGTGATAACACCCTTTTTCAACCATTACGCCTTCTGCCAGCTCAATAATAATTATCCACATTACTTAGAAACACTGTATCTTCAAGTGAAACAGTACTCAACTTAAAATCCCCTTTCCACAAATAAAAGGAAATGGTTGCTTTCTTTACTGTCCCAATCAAAATGGTCTTAAGTCAAAATTTTTAAGTGTGACTTGGCCTCTCCTGATTTTTTTGGTGGGTAACTGCAGAAAAAGGATGCTGGCAATAATTGACAGAGGTAGCATATGCGTTGCATCAGTTTCTGGTTCAGAATGATGTTAATGGTAAATATTTTCATAAATTCGTGTGAAATCTAAAAATGGGATTGCAAAGAAAAAAAGAAAAGATACCTAAACGGTTAGTTCAATCAACATCCACGACTTCATACGAAGGGGGTGCCAAAAGTAATGCAAGTTGGCACATTGTGCGGGAACCCTACGTGTTATTTCAGAAATTTTTTGTTCACTTGTATATTGATCTTTGATAGACATTTGAGCAAAAGAAGCCCTGTATCAGTCATCTGATTCCCACTGTACAAGCACTTGAATTTGATGTCATCGGTGCTCTGAAGAAAAAGCATGGATTTTTCAAATGAGACAAAAATGGTCTGAACAATTCACTGGCATATCCCCTTCTTGAATGTGAAACCAAAGTTCTGTCGCTTTGGAAGCAGCACATGGTGCCCAATCGCTCTCATTTCCCACTGTTGCCTTAAGGATTAAACAATTTTCCTGTTGTACAGGCTTGTTTCAAACATGACTCTTGCTCTCAAGGAAAAATAGGAATATGAACGAGCGAAATATTGATGGTGTACAAAAGCAGTTGCAGATGACAACGGATCGACTGCAGTTGATTTAGCCAAAAACATCCCTCCATCTACTGGTTTAATTTTAAACATCCTTGCATGAAAGCGATTTCCTAAAATCTACACCAGAATAGCTCAGATAGCCCTTTGAATCCATGAAAAATGAGCTCAATGAAAATTCGACGATCACATAAAACCCAGAAAATTTAGGTCACCCAGCAAAAGAGAAAGATGTTCTTGTGATACTTTTACAGGCACATCTCAGCTCAGCTTGTGCAGCTCTTTTCTTTTTCTAAATATCAAGCTGGCAATGGTATGACTGCATTTTTTCCAACAGCCGACCCTTGACAAAATCACCCGATTCAGAGGCAAAAAAGCGCATACTTAAGAACAACGTGGGGCTTCTGGCAGTTGCATGAGAAAGGTGGAAATGTGCATCTATGTCAGGGAAGAATGCTTCTAGTGGTTTTTTTCAAATGTACCTACTTGATCAAAGTTGTACCCAAAGCAATCAAGGAGCAACTTGCATTACTTTTGGCGCCCCCTTTGTATGATGTAAAAAGTGTAATTTTTGTGCATGTGAAAAAGTGCCATTTTGTCCTTCGGTTCCAGGAAGTGTTTTGGGCCAAAAAGAGGACTGATGATGTCCAACATTTTCTTCTTCATCCTCGCAAGTCATCAGTTTGTGGTGTACCAACTACTCCTGAAAAACAACCTCAAAGGTCCAAGTCAAGAACCCCAACTGGACTCTGGTGATTCAGAATGTCACACCATGTGCTGTTTCTGGAAAGCAGCATTTGATACCCCAACCCAAACAAACCTTCCCCAGACCCAAAGGAGAAAGGTGAGTGAATTGCATTTTCAAGGCTGGTTTATTGTTGCAAAGTGTTTTGGACTTCGAAAACTGGTTGGCCTTTAATGCAGGCCTATTTTTGTGCAGCCATTGTGTGATGGTCAATATTTTGTAGCCACAAACCAAGTTTGGGCTTGCATTCTCCTGTAAACAGATTATTCATTTGTCAGTTACACTTTTAGATGAAGATATAAGATTTAGACGAGTAGTATTTCGTGCTGTTTAGAGAAGCTCTTTGAAGAAAATCCAACTTTTAGGGGGACTCCGTCCCTCAAACCCCTGCTTAGTGTTTGGATCATTTCTTCTTGGTAGAATCACTGCCTTCCTAGAATCAGGCACATATTCATGTGCCCTTTTGTCGCTGCTATGGTCTTGTCCGTCATTCCAAAAGCTCTCCATACCACTGATACTTGTGTTCCTGTTAAGTCCTCTATTTTTATTCTGAAGGCAAGACTACCCTACCAGCCAAACATCTCGTGGCCATTTATCACTGGGTAGGTAGGTAGTTGAAGAATCAAAATACAGACAATTTAAAAAAATTCTCAAATGGTGATGACAAACATCAAGATCTATGTACTGATTGGTAGGTAGGTACCTATTGAATGAAAAGCAAACGTATCTGAACAATGAGCTTACCTGTGTAGAATCCATGATTGATTGGTTTCAAAATGCCAAATGGGAACAGGAATCTTTGCACAATGGCCGAGGATTTTAGGCTAAATGTCTTGTTAGTTTGAGATTAGTTGCTCTTTTTCAGCAATCAACATTCAAGAAACCATCTTAACCTGTCAGTTTGGCACAATTCAGGTGTGCCAAGTTGGCTATCTGTCTCAATTCAAAGAAAAGCAAAAAATAAAATAAAAAACAATACCTACCTAATGTTGCAACAAAACACAACCAATTAAATTGCTCCGAATAGTTTTGCCTGGCTTCGTCACCAAAACATGTGTTTGTGAGTAGGTATTTTTTTTACTGGGGACGGAGTCCCCCCGCCGACGTGCTCGTTGGACAAAAGGTCCAGAGTCATTTTTAAAAGTAAAAAAAAAGACCGATGCCGAGGAAAGGCGCACAAAACATCCAGTGCATCAAAGCACGATGTCAGTAAATAGAGTTTTGTTCAGTTCAGTTTTTGTTGCAGTAACACACCTAAATTTCACCTGTGCATTAATCTGGTTTGGTTTGTAAAGATTTATGGTGATTGTAAAATTTAATCCTCCTTGTTTTCTTGTTTGTTTAATAAAAGCAGGTGTAGGAGTGACGAGTTGGAAGTGGTAGGATTCTGTGGTTATATGTGAATTAACTATTTGGTTGATCGTCCAAGAGAGTCTCTGATACCTTGCGGACAAGAGGTGTGCGAGAAGAAGCAGAACTAGAGGGGTGAGTCTAGTTAAGATCCTGCACGTCACATTGGCCGCTTCGGGTGTGTGAATTTCAAACGGCGATAATTTGAAAAATTTGCATCGGATAAGACTGAAATTCAAACCAGCATCTGAGAAGAAGCTAAATTTTGATATCATGAGAGGAAAACGCCATGAAATAAGAATTTCTATGCAAAGCCTGAAACATATTGAACGCCCCTCGTATTGTCAAAACATAATTCAGTGGCCGAGCCAAATTCCATCATGGTCAAATAGTTGCAGGTAAACCAGAATGCATGTGCCCTAACAGTGATTTCGGTGAAAAAAGTGAAGAAGAAAAAAGGGGGGAGCGAATAAGTAAATAGCAAAAAATCCCTCTCTAAGCCTACAACATGCTTAACTTAGATGGGGGGTAAGGCCAGCAAAAATCTGGGCTTATCGGTGAAGCAATTACCTACCTACCTACTTAACTACCTACATCTGAGTTGAAGTTCGCCAATTTCGCCCGAACAATTTTATTGGATTTTTCCTCGGGAAAGTGGAGAACATCTACTGGGAGGCAAAGCTGATTCCACAGAAAATGCTGCGGTGTAAAAATGAATGCCTGTCAATGTTTTTAAACAGCGTAGGTGGAACAAATGACAGGAACTTGCTTGCTCTGGTGGCGTTGTTGTTTTGTGTGAGAATCCATGGCCCCCGCCCGTCACCCCATCCACTATGTTTTAGGATACAGTGCCTAAACATTGAGAGACTATGCAAAATTCGTCTCTTCTCAAGTGAATCCCAACCAAGGTCATTTAACTTTTTCGCTCGCCATGACGACACATCATCGTCGGAGAACGAATAAATTTCCGTTGGGCTCGTTGTGGTAACGACGACAACCATTCGTTCTGATATGGAAGTCGGCATTTCTTTGTTGTGGTTGTTTTTTCACTTTATTTTCGAATTCAGGTATCAGGAAAAAAGGTCGAGCCATAAAAGCTTGACCCATTCTATGCAGGGTGTGCAAAGATAAAGGGTATGCATTTTGTGCAAGGTAGCGCAGTTTGTTCGACATTTGGGGTGTGTGAAGTTGGCCCCACAGATGAATGAACTCTGAAATCCAAAATTTTGAATGGACCCCGAAAACGCACAATGGTCTGTTGGACCGTTTCCCTTTTGCTTTGAACTCCTTTTGATTGGGATCATTTTTGGTATAGTGAAGTTGGCCCGCCGAATAAAGGAAATCGTAATTTTGGCTAATTTACCCCAAAGAACTTTCAATGGACTCATTGTATGCCTTTTTTCTTTTTCTTCGGACTAGTTTACCCTCAATGTGGGCTCCTTTTTGGGTGTGTGAAATTGGTCGCCAGACTGAACGGAAACCGAATTCGAAATAACGGACCTCACAGAACTCTCAGTGCACGATTTGGACTTTTCCGTTTCTCCTGTTCCCTGCATAATGGGAAGAATGGCCCCGAAAGAAGGATGAGCCCAAGAGCGAATGGATTCTCGGATCCATAAATCCAAACGTGGATTCCAATCAGTCGGGGGGGGGGGCAACTTCAAATTCACCAAAAAGTCCAATTTTTTTAGTAGAATGCTTGAAATGCTTGCTTATCCAATTCTGCTTAGGCAATTGGGTAAGCAAGCATTCCCAATAATTTCAAGCAAGCATTCCCATAGCAACAATTTCCCAGAAAAAAATGTTTCCGACGGGATATCTTCCGTTTGACAGATCAGATGACAACTCAGGTTTTGGCTATTGACATCTTTCCAGCGGCTGGGCCAATACCCAGCCACGAGAAAGACAACGACCACAACCTGAGTTGTCAAAGGAAAGATATCCTTTTAAGGAAAGATAAAGATTTTTTTTTCCTCTTTCTTTTTTGCTTTTTTTTTTTCTTTTTTTTTTCTCATTCTTTTTTTCCTCTTTTTTTATCCTTTTCTTTTTTATTTTTTTTTCCTTTTTCCTTCTTTTTTTGCTTTTCTTTTTTTTACATTCCACCTGCATCCCCATCTTCTCGGGAAGTTCTATTTTTACCAGTTTTTTCCACTTTTTGTATTTTTTGATATTCTGATTGGGTATGCATGAGGAAATGAGTGTTGGAGTTTGCTCAAGGTTGGATCTTGCCTGGTTGTGTATGTGCGTGTGTCTGCTTGGGTGTCTGAAGTGGTTGCTATATGACTAGGCCCCGTTCACATTCCGATGATCTCTTCGCTGTCCTTTCACCTCCTTTTCCCTTTACCCCTCCTTTCGATAATGCAGCCGACGGTCGCGTTTCCTTCCCATCCCTTCCCCTCCCTTCCCTGGTATATGATGAACCTTTGCTGTTCACAATTGATGATTGCCTTTATGGCATGAAAACCTGTAGAACTGAGTAAATCTGATACCGATACCGATCCCGTCGGAAACATTTTTTTCTGGGAAGTTAACAAGGCTTGGTGTGTGATGCATGCGTGCGTGTGGAGACACCAGCAGAAAACACCAGAAGCAAAAAACACCTTCCTTGCTTAGTTGAGCAACTGCGCACCAGCACGAGCAAGCTGGGGTAACTGCCAAATTCCAAAAATCCTCAGTCCACCACCAGCAAGCAGGCTGGCAGTCCCATCACACTGCCAGCAGCCATTTGTTTGTTTTTCCAACCCAAAACAGCCCCAATGCCCTTCAACAAGTTGCCAGGAGACAGTGATGATCATTGCAAGAAGCCCATTAAAGAACAGGTTCCACAGTGACCAAGTTCATAAAGTTGCAGTTTTCGTGGTCCTTGAATGCCACATCTTCCCACCACTTTCCAGTCTGTTTTCTTGAATGTGTTGCAAAAAGTTACCCATGGGAAAAGAAAACTCAAAAACAACGAAAGAAAACAGACCACAGATTTCACAACAAAACACCAAGAAAAGATCGCGAACGCACACACGTCATGAACCAAAAAAAAAAAAAAACAATCGGGAAGTTGGGAATTGCAAAAATATGTTTTATCATCAAAACATCGTCAATTTCTCAAATACCTGGTTTAAAGGTGTTCACACCTTCATCGGCTGCATTTTGCAACCTTCTTCCGTTGCATTTTACGGCACCTTGAGATATGGAATTCCATTCCCACATGGTCCAAAATGTCATTAAAAATTGCCGTATTGTGAGAAACGCGATAGAACAGTGGATTACATGTTGCAGTTTGGGTAAAGCAGCTGTCCCTGACAGCAGATGTCAATCTGAATATTTTGCGGGATTCCTGGAAACAAGAGACTCAAATGAACTACTCTGCCGTAACAGAGAAGAATTCGGGCTCCATCTGCACTTCGTTTGCGCACAAAATTCGTGAGCATATGAATGGTAAGGGGTGCTCGATGCCTTCAGATTGTTCACGTCCCAGCAATTTGCTTAGAGATCAACATTTACCATTTCTGGTGAGATGAGTGAGCCTTATCCATTCGTAGAGGTAACAGGCACACGACCGGTTTCGCCTTCACACGGAGGGCTTCTTCAGGTGCAGATAAAAACAACAGCGATGAAAGACGATCACATGATGAAGATGAAACAAGCTAAAATGGGTGCTGGAGAAGAAGGCACCATTGGCAAGTGAAGGCCAATCTTGTGAGGGCCTTCACTTGCCAATGGTGCCTTCTTCTCCAGCACCCATTTTAGCTTGTTTCATCTTCATCATGTGATCGTCTTTCATCGCTGTTGTTTTTATCTGCACCTGAAGAAGCCCTCCGTGTGAAGGCGAAACCGGTCGTGTGCCTGTTACCTCTACGAATGGATAAGGCTCACTCATCTCACCAGAAATGGTAAATGTTGATAGACCCATTCGTGGTGCACGTGCTTCAATTGCTTAGAGATGCTGATGTTATCTCCTTTGAGGCTCTGGTCAGATCAATAAGGTCATGTAATAATTCAACATTTGACCTTATCGATTCAATACCCATGATGTTCATAAAGAATCACTGCACAGTTGTGGCAAAGTTTCTTTTTGTTCTCTTTTCATCCTCCCTGGCATTAAACTCTATACCCTTGGATTGGAAGCGCAGTATTGTTAGGCCACTTCCAAAGGGTGGCCTGCCACTGTCTGTTTCCAGCTTCAGGCCCATCAGCTTAATAAGTGCATCAGCTAAGTTGATGGAGAAGATGGTTGCAGGGTATCTTTGCTATCTTCTTGAAAGCAGGGACTTTTTCTTTCATGGCCAACATGGTTTTAGGTCTGGTCACTCCTGTGAAACCCAACTCACAGGTTTTGTTCATGATTTGTCGTCAACTTTAGGCAGGTCAATTCAAACAGATGCAATATTCATAGACCTTGTGAAGGCATTCGACAGGGTATCTATTCCTTTACTCTGTTGGAAGCTTTCTAAACTCTCCATCCCAGAAAATCTATACTTGTGGATATGTAACTTTTTGAGCGATAGATATTTCCGGGTCCTAATCAACCAGGATCAATCAGATCACCAACCTGTCACCAGCGGCATTCCACAAGGCTCTGTTTGTGGCCCACTTCTCTTTCTAATATATATTAACGATCTCATACGTCACATAAAGTCTCCCATCAGACTTTTTGCTGACGACATCGTGTTGTACAGAGTTATCCATTCCCTCGAGGACTGTGTCGCACTTCAAACTGATCTGGAACAAATAAATGACTGGTGTGAGCAGAATTTAATGGAAATTGGCGTCTCCAAGACTTCGGCCATGTCATTTTCATCCTCCACTAACCCCCTGTTGTTTGATTATTCTGTGAATTCCGCTGTGCTATCCAGACCAGATTGTGTGAAGTACTTGGGTTTAAATTTTAACAGCAAGCTCAGCTGGACTCCTCATATCCAAAAGATTGTTAAAAAGGCATGGCATCAACTAAGTTTTCTCATTCGCAATTACAATCATGCTTCACGGCGTATAAAGTCAATTCTGTATTTTTCAACTGTAAGGCCTTTGCTAGAATATTCTACCACCACATGGAGCCCTTATCAAAAATGTCACATTGATGCAATTGAGGCTGTGCAAAGAAGGGCAGCTAGGTTCGTAACAGGAAATTTTGCTTTTGATGCAAGTGTGACAAGCATGTTGACTGATTTGGGCTGGGATTCCCTCAACAAAAGACGGTTACTACATGGGCTGTCTGCATTCAGGAATTGCATTGTCAACAAAGGTGGCTGGGGGGATGGGCCCTGGATCTTCACTCGGAATGACCATAATACAAGAGCTAGCAAGGCAATTTCCTTTGTGCCAACTTTACTCTTCAAAAATGTAGACAGGTATTCCTTTTTTAATCGCAACCTTTTTCTGTGGAACAAACTTGTATTGCCAGCTGAAATCTTGCAGTCACCTGAAAAGCAATTCACTGATGTCATTTCTTCAAAACTAGATGTTTAGATAGTCAGTCTTCATGGCAAAATTACTAATTTCTACCCCCCATTTCTTTCTCTCCCTTTTTTTTTTGGCATGCTAATTTGCATAGGGTCTACTTACTGAACCGTGTGGCCTTATCACTTCTCGACTGAAATAAAACTAAACTGGCCACAATTCAATTGATATCTGCAACCTGCACCAATTTGAACTGCTCACCTCTTTCACTCTACTCTAACTTTGACAAATTGTAACATTGTGCATTCACTGGTCCCATGAAATGGGGTTCTTTCAGTACCACTCGGGAGGGCTCAAGTCATGTCATATGTCCTCGCACCTTTGGGAAAGCTTGAGAAACATGCAAGTTTTCCACTTCCGAAATGTCCAACAGTGTAAAAATGGACAACTATCGAGGGCACGATTTTTTAAATCTGTGTAAATAAGTTGCCTACTTTGTTTGTGTGTTCCTCCCAGTGTACATACGCACACAATTCGTCCGTTCAGTACTTGCGATCTTAAATCCGAGCGTTGTCAGTCAATCCATTGTTGAGGCTATTGTTTTTGCTAGTGTTAGTAATCCAAATACATTTTTTTTTTCTTTTTTTTTCTTTTTATTCTTTTCCCATGGCATACAGAGAAAAAATGGCACATTACCTACATTTTGTGATTGAAATACATGAGTGCACAGCGTCAAAGAGTAACAATTTTCAGGAGATTTTTATTAACAAACAAACAAATAAACAAATAAATGATCACCAACCTCTCATCCGACAGTTTTAAACCATTTGTTTACTCCATCAATCCGTTAAACCATTTAGGTATACACTCCAATGTTATGCCATTTTTTTTTTTAAATTAATACTGGGGACGGAGTCCCCCCGCCGACGCCACCGTGGGACAAAGTCCAGTGTCAAGAATTAAAAAACAACCAATGCCGTCGGAGAGATGCAAACAAATTTGTGGTGCATGTCAACACCAATGCAGTCTTGCAGTCAACAGCCATTTGGCCAAAAATTGCATCACATTCTGATAGTGCAGTGGACAAAACGCTAGTTTTTAGAATAATGATGCATGGCGTATGAATGACTCAAGCAAAATAAATAGGCCCACAAAGGTGGCATGTCAGGCAGGTCAAAAGGACAAAAACAAACACATTAAAATAAATAAATGGTGGGCAACGAACCTTGCACAAGTTTCGAAAATGATGCCAGGAATTCCAGTATCAGAATGGAGCAAATCAGGCAATACACCACAAATTGATGCCAAGCCAACAGGCATTAGTGTTAAAAAAAGTCAATATGGGATAAAATTGCCCTAACAGTAAATTGATGGAAGAATAGACGAAAGCGGGGAAGAAAAATTAGAAAGACACCAAGAACCGCCAATAGCCTACCTAGTGGTTCTTGTCAACACAACTGCAAAAAAAAACAGGTCAGCAAAGATGTCATTTGCCTACAAGCCGAATGTCTGAAAACCTGCTTAGACCACAGATAGATTTTCTAGTTTAGTCCTAATAACATTGTTAAAGTGGTCCTCAGAATAATGGAGCACATCCACAGGAAGGCAGAGGCGATTCCACAGGAAAAGGCTGCTGTGAAAAAATGAGTATCTGTCAATATTTTTTGAAAGAACGGGAGGAACGAAGGTCAAAAACTTGCTTGCTCTGGTGGGGTTGTTATTTGGGGTAAGAATCCATGGTCCATCACCCCATCCTCCACGATCCAGAATACATTGCCTAAATGCAGAAAGACTATGCAGGACTCTTCGCCTCTCAAGAGAGTCCCATCCTAACTCATTTAAAAGGGACGTAACGCTCATATCAATGCAAAAGTTGCCTGTAACAAATCTTGCAGCTCTTCGCTGCACAGCTTCAATTGCATCAACGTAACATTTTTGGAAGGGTGACCATGATGAGGTGGAGTATTCTAACAATGACCTAACAGTTGAGAAATATAAGATGATCTTCACTCGTCTGGTTGCATAGCTGTAGTTCCTAATTAGGAACTTCAATTGATTCGATGCTTTTTGTACAATCTTTCCAATGTGTGGAGCCCAGCTCAATTCGGGAGTAAAAATCAACCCCAAGTATTTTATGGTTTCTGGCCTGCACAGGACATTGGATCCTACCTTGTAGTCGTGCAATGCAGGTGACCGGGAAGTTGTAAAAGACATGACGGATGTTTTTGAGGAATTTACACCCATGCAGTTTGCATCACACCATTCTGCAATGGAGCTAACATCAGCCTGCAGAGCAGTGACGTCCTCGCTTGAGGAAATGACCCTATAGACAACAATGTCATCTGCAAAAAGTCTGATACTAGACTTAATTACAGATGTCATGTCGTTAATATATATTAGGAAAAGCAAAGGACCACATACAGATCCTTGTGGAATGCCACTAGTAACAGGAAGAATATCAGACAACTCCCCATTTAACAGAACCCTAAATTGTCTGTCTGTAATGAAATTTGAAAGCCATACAAACAAGTTTTCTGGGATATTCAATCTAGCCAATTTCCTGCAAAGAAGAGGAATAGAGACCCGATCGAAGGCTTTAACCAGGTCAATGAAGACAGCATCGAGACAGCCATATCAGGGCATAAAATAAAGCACATCAGTGTGCACTCTCATTGGATAAACCACCACGTTAAGCAGTTAGGTACCACGTTAACCAGTCAACGGGATTATTTTAGAAACTGAACTACCCTCAAAAAGTCAGTTTTTTTAATTCAATTCCGAAGGAAAGGATGGCCATCGGACATATTTTTTACTCCTGACTGTACCAATGTTATATTTCAACATAAAATTTACGCAAAGGGCCTGGTGTTTACGCAAAGGGGCTGCTGGATGGGGTGCAGGAAAAATTTATGACCATTCAGAGTGATAGCTGTTGTAAGGCCAAACCAAAAACCATGTTGTACCTAATTTTGTTTTGGTCACACTTCAAACCCAAAATTCTGCATTGTTATTTTTTTTGTCCGGACTTCGGATTTCCTGTTCACTATTCCACTCTCTGAGCAGGTATAGAAATCCACTGCCAAATGCCAACGATATGTCCTCCTCTACCCTACCCTCACCCTCCTTGCGGTCAACACCCGCAATGGGATCAGTTATATCTTCGAAAAATAAAATTATTTACCTTTCAAGGCAAAGCTCCAAAATTTATTGACACGTAATTGGTCGCGGCCTTATCTCCCTCACCAGAAAAAGAATCAGACCACCAATTCCCAGAGGTTATTCAATGTAAACAAATCAAATACAGGATGTTCCAAGATGCTGCTACCATTTGAATTCATCCAGTTGAAGATGGTTTCATTCAGACAAATTCCCCATTTGGCTAATATTGGTTTGCAATGACGTCTATACCATGATAGGTGAAAAACACAACGGCATTGAACCCTGGATATCAGTTCACAAACCAGATTGTGCGCAATGCATCATTCATAGCATAGGTGAAAACAACAGAACAACGAACATGTCACCGGGCAGTTGGCAGGAACTCTGAGACACCCCATTGCAGAAGTTGCAGGGGAGCCAATATTCAAAGCAGGTAGAAACTGCCTACAAACATGGAATAAGTAGTAAGCACTCAACTTATTGTGTGTTGAAAAACGGTATGTTGGACACACTGCATGCAGGAGAATATGTTCATCCAAGATAGGTGCGGCACTCTGCATGGGTCCTTCAGCCAGAGCATGACCTTGCTTTTACTTAGCAACCACAATAATTCATATCAAAATGCAATGAGGCAAAAGTAGGAGCCGTCACTTCTACCCAAAGGAAGTCATAAAATTCCTCAAAATCCCAAAAGAGAAGAGGCACCTGAATTCAAGACAAAACGTAAATAAAATTTGCTCCTTTATGATGGAGAGAACGCAGGGCATTTATCCGCCTTGACAACAAGCGCAACACCCCGGAAAGAAGATACCTACAGGGTGTTGCCTATCTATAGGTCTAATGCATATTCCTCTTTATGTTGTATTGTCATGAAGGCTGTAAGATAGGATGTGATACGTTGTTCAGCAGAATGGTGCGAATTGCTGACTGCGAAACAATGAACGCAAATCTGCAAATCTTGGGTCATCTTGACCACAACAGAAAAAATCTACAAATGCGAGCAATTCGAGGGCCAATAGCAATAACTTTACCGGCCAATAGCAATAACTTTACAAACCTTTGCCATCTGCTCCAATGGAAAAAATTCACCTCGCAGCTCGGAGTCAGCGTCAACCCCGCATTGATCTCTCCGCCGATAGGGTCCTATTAGGTACCTTTTGAGGCAAAATTTATATCATGCCCAGAAGCCACCGCACCTACCTGCTAGCTGTCGGATGTTGGCAACCAAGAAAAATCAGTACATATCACTACCTGCTGCGTTACACCAAATTTGGCAATTGGGGCGTGAAAAAAAGCCATTTTGAAATTCAAAGATGGCCGACGGCGCATTCTTTTTTTCTTCAAAACGGGAAAACGCCATCGCGGCCGCGGTTTTTTTTTTTTTTTTTTTTTGAAAAGCGCGGCAGTATTTTTTTCCATTCGGTGTTTTTTTATTCCAAAAAATTTATTGGATTCGAAGCGATTTTCGAATCCTTTTGTCGAATCCGAATCCTGAGTTGCTCGAATCCGAATCCTGTCGAATCCTGACAACCTCGAATCTGAATCCAACTCGAATCCGGATTCGAATTTCGAATCCCAAATTTTCGAATCCGAATCCTGGATATTCGAGCTCGAATCCGAATCCAGGATTCGCACACCCCTAAAAAGAAGGCATCATACCTTACGTCTTGTCTTGTCTTGTCTTGTGTTGACAGAGTTTCAAAACTTTAAACTTGTGTAAGGTTTTCGGGGTGTTCCCCAGGGCTTCTTTTCGCCCACATCAACCCATTCATACTTTGCGTCTTACTCTGGCGCCATTCATACCAATCATTCACCATACCCACACTGGTGTTTGGTACCCCTGTATGTGTCTGTGGCTTTATTGTGTTTCTGTAACTTTCCGCCACTCTTGGACGGACTAAGTGTTCTTTTACGTGCACATGGTGAATTGCACACGGGACCACCTTCTTAAAGTCCCTTCCGAAGGACTAGAAGACTTGCCACAAAGTCTCCCTTTCTGTCACTGCAGCCAGAATGGCGCATGACCCAACCCACAAATTCCGACTGTGGCGGGAATCGAACCCACAACCTTCGGATTTGGAGTCAGACCAGCGAACCAACTGAGCCACTGTGACAGAACTTATTGGTCTAAAACAGGAAATTGCAAGAGGAAAGTTACCCTTATGAATTGGTTTAATGATATTTGTTTTCCAGTCACTGGGTATAAGACCAGTTAACAGAGAGGAATTTAAAATACATTCAAAATATAAAAAAAATTTCAAAGTTTCCTTTCTTGGTCAGACCTCTCAGCCGCATAAAATTCTCAGTGGTGTACCTCAAGGCTCAGTGTGTGGTCTTCAGTGTTGCCAGATCGCGGGTTTTCCCGCGAAATTCCGCTGGTTTTTGAGCTTCCCCGCGGGAAAATTTTGGGTTTCGCGGGTTGCGGTTTTTTCGCGGGTTCGGATCCGCAGTTCGCGGTTTTTCCGCTTGTTTTTCCGGCAGATTTTTTTTTTGTTCTTGGTTTCTGGTTTTTGCCAGTTTTTGGTGGATTTTTCGATTTTTTCTTGTTTTGGAACGTGTTGTTTTGTGAGAAAAAATTCGATTCATCCATTGACTGTCAGAGCAGTTGATTTGGATTCATGAACGGCAGTTTCCGCAAGTTTTTGAGCTTCCCCGCGGGAAAATTTTGGGTTTCGCGGGTTGCGGTTTTTCAGCTGGTTCGACTCCGCAGTTTTCGGTTTTCCGGTTGTTTTTCCGGCAGAATTTTTTTGTTTTTGATTTCTTGTTTTTGGTGGTTTTTCTGTTTTTTTCAAATTTTGGAACAAATTGGCCTGTTTTGCGAGCAAAAAATTCAATTCCTCCACTGACTTTCTCAGAGTTGGTTGGATTCATGATTTATTCTTTTGTCATTCATTCGCTGTTCGCGAATCGCATTTCATTTGAACAAGGGCAGAAAAAAGCAGCATTGACCGCCTGAAATTGGCTTGCTTTGCTGGTGAAATTCGACATGACTCCAGCTGATTTTTTGCATGCAATTTTTTTTGCACGAGAAAATATTGTAGGCCTATGGGCAGAGGTGGAAAACTTTTTTTTGCGGTTTGGGCATCAATGTGGTTGGAGTCATCTTTCAAATAAAAAAAATTTGGCAATTTTTGTGGAATTTTTTTTGAATTTGAGGAATTTCTTTCATTCACCACAATGACATCCAGAGGTTCCTTTGCCCACAATGTTCGGTGTTGGTTCTGTTGTCACGACTCACGAACCTTTCATTTCAGAAATTGGGTGGAATGTCAGATTTCCCGCAATTGTGTGTTTTTGTCGCCCGCGGTTTTTTGGCGATTTTCTGAAATTTCTTGCGGTTTTTCCGCGGGTTTTTCCGAAAAATCTTGCGGGT
>JASGXE010007596.1:0-20196 GCA_030068105.1 Sinentomon sp. SZTP_YWyxl | reverse complement strand
CAAAACACCCAAATTTTTCCTTCCCCAAAGGGGGCTAAAATTCATAGGCGCAACAAAGGAAAGTTCGGCAGAATGAATCATTCATCCGTAAAAAACCAGACGAAATTTTACAGGAAAAAAGTCAGAGAAAACAATAGAATTCCCCTTTCCCCATCAATGGATGAACATATACATACGAAGCGCCAGTCTGGTAATTGGTATAAAAGCGAAGAACGATGATGTCAGGGGGAGCCACGAAATTATGGTGGCGTGCCAATCGATGCAGTAAGCTTGAGTCAACATTCCATTTTGGTAGCTCTGTGTTATACTTTCGAAATCCAGAGATCCAACTGCAAGGTGGTCCATAAATTTCTTGACGGTCAGTGTCGGGGTCGGCACACCCTTGATAACTCCTGTGAGGAAATCAGGAACGAACACAAAAGGATTGTTTTCACTCACGCGCAATGTGTTATAGGAACGTATTGCAGTTGTAACGGCCTGATTGATGGTAGCCTCCAAGTAGCAATTGATTCGACAGTCCGAAAAGTTAGGAGATATCGGTTGTGCACAAGGGCGAACCCAGGATCTAATTTAGTGGGGGGCTATGACTGTCAGTTTGGATGTTCGAAAAACTATTGGTCTGCCGTGGGGCCACTAAAGAGTCACCATTGATTGCGGGGTTTTAAAAGAGTTCTGTTTGAGAAATCGACTGCAGGGGTGAGGTCTGCAGGCATTGTATGATATTCGTAGATACGCGTGCATATACTGCGGTTCGACAGTTTTTTACCACACAGAAGTTGCGTTGGCACAGAAGTTTGACATTTACTGGGGGAGCTCAGGCCCCCTGAGACTCCCTCTGGGAGCCTTTTGTGCACACCACAGCAGCTTTTGGTACCAGTCCATCAATCGGCAGTCCGGAACCACTAATTTTCGAAATTTCAAAAAGGTCCAGATATCGCAAAAAGGTCCAGATATCGCAAAAAGGTCCAGATATCGCAAAAAGGTCCAGATATCGCAAAAAGGTCCAGATATCGCAAAAAGGTCCAGATATCGCAAAAAGGTCCAGATATCGCAAAAAGGTCCAGATATCAGCAGTTTCGGATGCGAAAATGGAACACAAAACACCATCTTCGAACCTGGCACAGCACGCCAGACAAGTGAAAAGCATGAAATGCATAATCCACACATTTTGCGCTGACGAATCTATTTTTCGACCTGTCAGCCTTGATGGACTCTGGCGATTTTGACACCCTGTACCTCAAACAAGGTTTGTTTGCACAACTGATGCTTTTCCGTCGATTTTGGCTTTCCATCAGTCAGGAGAGGAAGTGGTCAGGATGTAGCCACCAGCTGGAAAATTGAGATGGGGGCGAGGGGTTGGCTGCATGGTCGCGGTTGTGGGTCTGATACCTGATACCACACCACTGGAAACAGCAGACAACAATGCCGCAAAGGAAAAATGGAATTGGAGTTGGGGATGGGCTGACTTTTGTGTGGGAGCCATAGTGGGAGCACATACCTTTATGCACCTTCCACTCTGGCACGACAGACACATCACCTTCTCCTATAGCGACTTTTAAAGAAAGGGATGATTTTGAAAACCACGGAATCCTTATGGTTAAAAAGAGCCTTAGGAACCAATATTGCCAACTGCTACTGCAGTTCGAGATAAAAACCCTTGAGATGCTCCCACAAGGGTGCAGGGTGTCAGAAAACGATAAGATCCTCTCGTGATGGAATCATTAGGAATCCGGCTGTTCATGTATGGACGACATGGATGTGGATGGAGGAGTTGGCATGCAATTTTTTCCCTTGTTAAAATATGACTGCCAACTCGAAATTGGAAATTTTCGACTGCAGGCTAGATGAGATTTTTGAACAAGGGCAATGAGCTCAGAAGTCAATTCTATTCCAAATGATAGTCGATGCTGAGTGCCCCAAAAGAAGCTGTCACCATCTGCCAATTGGTATCAGATGGTTTTCGATCGATGGAAGTTCGCAGCTTGAGTGACAAAATCTGACACAAACTGTTGCCAAACGCATGCCAAACGCTTCAGGTCTTCATGAATTGAAACTCCTTTACTGTTTCAGAGGATAAAAACCTTGGGAAAATGGAACCATACTCGTATCCTTTGAGGAGATCCTGTGAGGGTGAAAAAACCCGGTTCCGCGCGTCCAAGGTTTTTTTCCCGTGCAGCAGTTAAGAAGTTTAAGGATATTTTACTGATGACCTGAAGCGTTTGGCATGCGTTGGCAACAGTTTTTGTCAGTTTTTTTTCGTATATCAAACAATTAAGTTGCGAACGTTTATCGATTGGAAAACTATCTCTGAAATCAATTGGTGTGTGATATCAGGCTTCTTTGCGGGACATCCCAAAGCAGTTCCGGTGTGTCGGCTGTGGCGTTGTTGTGGTGGCAGCCGCAGAACGGTTTGGAATTGGAATGGTTAGCCTGTAAAACTCAGTGAAGCTCCAACAAAAATGCAAGAAGCGATCGATGTTTCGTCGTTTCTCGGAACTTTAGGGCATCCTTTCGTTGAAAGAACTCGGGTTCTCCACGCTGAGACAAAAATGCTTTCTTTGCGTCAATCCCCTTCCGGTTCGAATGAAACTTTTGGCACCCCCTGTGCGGCTGTAGCAAATCAATCGTTTCAATTTCCCGAATCCTGAAATAATTTTTCTGTGGTTTCAAGTGGCATGAGTGGGATGTCAGCTTGCTGCTTCTTTTGTTGCTTCTATCATTATTTACTTTTTCATTCGAACAAAACCATCCACTTTTCGGAAATGATTTTTGTCAATTATCCTCGAGTTATCGAGTTTTTTGCTCCGAAGATTTGGAGAGGGCACACGCAATCGAGGTCTCTCGCGGGCTGAGGATGATGGGCGGAAGAACTGCGGTGATGGCCGGCCATTATAACTTTTTGTTGAACAAGTTTTTCTAGATGTGCCGACAGATGCGAAGCGCAGAGAACAATTCGCTGCAAAAAAAGGAAAGTAAATAGATACAGAATGGGAATTATTTTTTGTCGATCATTTGAAAACAGTAACTCCGTCGCTGTTTTTGACTAACACACCTAGATGATCTGTTTGAAAGACGCGCAGGTGTTTTTGTTTGGACAGATGTAGTTTACGTGTTTGCAAATGTTTTCCCCCAAGTTGTAAACCATCTGGCGTTTGGCTGATGTGCGCTTTTTGCTGCTCGGTAAAAGGAAAATGTTGTTTGGCTTGAGGCGTTTTTTGCTCTTAAACGTTTTTTGTTTTTGCACCCAAGTCTGACGTTTGAAACTTTAGTCCTCACCTGCATATCGTTGGTGATTCGTTATTTTCATCTTTACAGGAACAGGTCTCATCTGATTCGACTGAATCCAATCCCGCGCATTTTCTGCGGATGTCTGCGGCCTGAAAGCGCGTGTGCGAGCAGCCTGCCTTCAATGCATGAAAAATTACGCCTTTGCTTTCGAAACTTGGTTTTATTTTTGACATCTGTATTTTTCAACAATGTTATAGACTAAGCTTAATTACAAAAATTTATAATCTTTGTATCATCCCTTAAGGGTTCAGTGACTGGAATAGAACGGACTGAGGCAAAATTGCACTGAGGTAGGATTTTGTTATTTTGAGGCGGAGTTTTACCATTTCCTCGGGTTAGGTGGGGTTAGGTTAGGTTACGATAGGTTAGGACAGGTAGGTACAACCTACCTCTCCATGCAAAACTCCCTCCAAAACTCTGCCCTGGTCCACTTCTACCTCAGTCCACTTCTGCCTCATCCGTTCTATTCCAGAGTTCCCTGATCCACCCTTGCCGACACAGAAATTTGATGTTTCAGAAAAAATGCCCCTGCTTCCAAATGGAAATTTAATGAATGTCGTCCAAACAGTATCCACAACTGGTGGATGAACTGTCAACGCCAGCCTCTAATGACATAAAGGATACCATATTATTGAGACCGCATAATGATGAAGATCCAGTGGAGGGTCATGGAACAAATTTGGCGCGAAAGATATCGACTGGACTGGCACGTTCGATGTAAGCATGGCGTGCTACCAAGCATTTTCGCAAAATCTGCTGAAGAACTTGATCTCGTTGGATGCATTCACGCATGCTTCATGCCCATTCAAACAAACGGGAATTTGCCATCGAATGACTCCAGTTCGGGATGATAAGCCGAAAACTGCTTCAAAAGTCTGTGAGAATTCTTGGATCTGGTTCGTGAGCAGAACATCATTTTTCTTTCCTCAGCGTGGTCGGATGGAATCGTCGCGCCGTCGGCACGGCGATAAACAAGAAAGTTGACCGTCACATAAGTGCGTGCCGTTTCCTCTCGAGGGATCAGAATGATGCAGGTCGGGTCGGAAGGTGCGTTCCGCTGGTTCCGCTGTCATTAACGCTGGGCAAACTACACCGCAAAAGTGTTGTAATCAAGGATTACGTCGCATTTTGACAACCCGGGTCATCGGATTAGCAACTGCGGAGACCACTGCAGTCTGCAGCACAGCATATCTGCGATAATACGCAACCGCAATGGATTCTGCTATTAATTAAGTCGTCGAGACCGGCTGATGTTGCGAGACTTGCTGCAAGTTCTTTAATTAGGCCTTTTGATCTTGTAACTCGGACTTCCTGTTGTAGTTTTTGTTTTGGCAATTTTGATTCATGCAACGCAAATTTGGCTACTTTTCGCCATAGCAAATATGGACAACTGCGATGCAAACTCCGCATACAGCTGTATCACCTATTCAGTTCCCTTAAAACAATTTGGCGTAATATCTGTCAGCCATGCGCATGGATGGTTTGGTACAGACCAACAAATAAGTCGCTGTGCATGCGCCAACGAAAACAACACGTTTTGGGAGAGCAAAGAAAACCACCAAATTAGACAAAAGGGTGACAAATTAGACACCAAACTAAAAGGGTGCATGCTATCGATATCTGGGTACACTAATCGCTTCAATAAAAAATGTGCTTGAAGTGGATGCATCGGTAAGTTTTTACATCAAAGAGGCCCGCGGTAAAAAATTGTGTAAATTCGCACAAATATTCCAATTTTGAATATTTTTTGCAAATTTACTTTCATTTGCGGGAAATTGTGCAAATTTACACAATTTCCCGTACCTTCCCAATGCAATGCAAAATCTCACTGCATCAACCAGATTTTTATGAAAGTGATTGGTGTGTCCAGATGGCGATTATGGGTCCAGAAGAGATCTCTTCTTGTTTGCTAAACGGGTATTTAACTGCATTTAAGCGTGTGATACTTGTGCATGCGGTGTAACATGGGCTGAAACAAGTGCCACATAGAAATACTTGTTTCTGCCATAACCTCAGGCGATAGCGCAGGCGTAATTCGTTTAATTCGGACGATACCATACGCCTATAGTGTAATGCGAATGATGTGCTCATCCCACCGAAAGATGGATGGCTTTCGTTAATGACCACCCCGAGGTGTTCTACCTTTTCTATGCATCCGGTTCAATTAGCAAACCGATGCTAAACTTCGCTCCCACGCATCCCGACAGGCCCTTTTACCGTTTTTGGCAGACGAAACCCGCTCTGGAGGATGAAAAATATGAGACATATTGCGATTAAAGATTGAGTCCATCGAGTATTAACACTCATGCAACTTATACGAATTTGGTGCGCTTGCATCCATAGTGGTCGCATTTTGTTGTGAGAAATTAAAATCCGAGCCAAAATGCATCTGCATGATAGATAATTGTCAGATGTGCATTGTGAAGTTGTGGAGTGAGGCTGCGAGCAACTAAAATGACCTGTCTGCCGAAACTTGAAAGAAAACTTGCTGCAGCAAATATTGAAGCAGTCAATGGTGTAGATACACGGCAGGTATAAGCCCAATATAGATACCTGGCCACAACAGACTTTTTGGTTTGGTACTCTTTTCGTGGATCCACAGTTTGTCTGACACTTTGTAACTTGATGAAAGTCTTAGTTTTAAAGTCTGTCATAAGAAAGTCTGTTTGTAGTTGAAAAAGTCTGTTACTCTGAATTGGAACTTCATTGTTACTTTATCGAAAAAAACTCTTGTTATCAAAGTTTAGTTGAAATACGA
The DNA here is from genome assembly GCA_030068105.1 of Sinentomon sp. SZTP_YWyxl. Classification (NCBI taxonomy): domain Eukaryota; kingdom Metazoa; phylum Arthropoda; class Protura; order Sinentomata; family Sinentomidae; genus Sinentomon; species Sinentomon sp. SZTP_YWyxl. The sequence continues at coordinate 14,150 of JASGXE010007596.1, read as the reverse complement.
ATAATTATAAAAGTCTGTTACTCACTCTGTAGAATTTCTGCTATTTTGATTAAAAAAGCAATGTGATTTACACAACAGTGTGTAACAGTACAGGCAAATGTCTTCGCCCGATGCTGAGCTCAGCGTAGATAAACTCTTTCACACGACTGTACAACCTTCTTGAAACTTGCCATGATTAAAAGTTTTCTTTCGTTATCATGGTTATTTAATATTGTTCAACTTGTTATGCCATGGCCAGTTAAGATATGTAAATTAAATGCCGCGCGTTTCAAGATATGCAAAAGTCGGAGGGGGAGTTCACGTATAGTCAGGTGGACTTGAATTTGGACTTGGACGTGGACTTGGCCCTCTGCCATACCAACAACCGACAACGAGAACCCTTTGGGCCCTCTTTGGGCTCTCTGTTGTTATTGTTGGCTGATGTTGTCTCTGTATAATGGTAGTTAGCGCTTGAAAGGATTCTTAACAGCATGGGGAACTTGAAAACTCTGCACGCCTGACAGCGGACTCGCTTTGCCTGCCACTCACAAGCACCGCGCAGGAGCAAGCGCACGCCTGACAGCGGACTCGCTTTGCCTGCCACTCACAAGCACCGCGCAGGAGCAAGCAGGTGTACAATGGGGACGTTGCCTTAAGTTGTTGCTGTTTGCTTTGCTCCTGTCGCAGCAAATGCCTGTTGGCCACAAAGGTGGAACAACCTTGGGATGTTGCTGCTGGAGTATTTTGTGTCAGCACCCGCCATCCACATCTCCAGGAACTCAAGAAGTTCCTTCACCAGGGATCACCAGGAACCCTTCGCTGACGAAAAAATCTTACAGCGGTCAAAATAGAGTCTAGTAATTACGGTTTTTGCCACCGATTTTTGGACATGTCCAAAATGATGTTCACTATTGCAACTGGTTAAGACGTCCTTACAGTAGGTTTGGCCAAGTCAGCGAGCGCAACGCTCTTCTAGATCGAGTTCCGAGGTTCAAGAAACCGGTTTGAAACAAGCAAGCTCTTTTCGCCCCGAGCCGTAAAAGTCAGTCGAGTTGCAAACTAGCCTATACACCTCCTGTCAAGACCTCTTCCTTTTCACTTTTCTGATTTCTTTTTCCTTTTCTTTCTTCGTTTCTTTCCTTTTATTATTTATTTTTAATTTCTGACGAGGGCCCTTACGATCGACGAAGAAGGACTCACAGGGGCGTCCATGCCCATTTCGTCCATTTGTCGTTTTGATTTTGACGAGTCTACGGGTCCGAAAATGCGGTAATGCAGCCCAACACAGGCAAAGCGTACTTTGTGCACTGTCCGAAATAAAACTTCGCCCATTCGGAGTCAGCGCCTCGGCCAACAAACAGGCATGCATTATAATTTCATGCATGATGCATAACGATTCGTCGCAATTAAAAAAGTTCTCCGAGTTGAAGTTTTGTGCGCTCAGTTTTGACAAGATTCCGGAGAGAGAGACGCAGGAATTCGTGCGGTGCTGCCTCCGCAATTTCATGCATCCGGTCCCACGTCCATTTTGAATAATAATTGACAGATCAGAAAGAATATCTTGATCAAGCGGATGATCACTGTCTGCAATCAGATTTTTCAGCAATACCCTAAAAAACCAACAAAATGTTTTGCATCGTGGCCACAGGGCACATGACTTTGTTGGGAAATGCTCTTGGTACTTGTAACTTCTGTTATGGGATTATGTGGGAAATTACTCGCTAACAAGACAATGCAAAGGTGCCGATATTCCGTAGAATATACAGAATTACAATTGATAATATTGTATTTTAAATTGCAAAAATGATGTATATTGGAATGCGGCTTCCTATTGGAACTGTATCCCCATTAACTGTTGCCGGAACAAGCGTCGCATGGAATCATGGGCTGACTGATTGGAATGACTGACACGATTGACATGACTGATTTGCATGATTGACAAGACTGACTGACATGACTGATGGAATAATGCGGCACTGCAATGGCATCACGTAACTTCAGATATCATGCGGTCCCTGTCGTCATGTCGCACTGTGAAAATATCTGAGCGAATGGGAATCATGCACCAATGGAATCATGTAGCACTGTGGAATGTGGCCCAATATGGAATCATGCGCTCAATGGAATAATGTAGTACTGTGGATTCATGTGCTGGAGTCATGTGCTGGAATCATGCGCCCAATGGAATCATGTAGTATATACCTACTGTGGATTCATGTGCTGGAATCATATGTGCTGGAATCATGCGCCCAATGGAATCATGTAGCACTGTGTGTCATGTGGCCTGATGGAATCATGCGGCCAAACTTGGAATGATATTTAGGAACTCACTTCAGCTGAAAACAGTTGCGATCAAGTCACACACATTGAAATATATAAGGGAACTGGAACGCAAACCCAACACAGAAAAACACGCCGTTTGTTCTTCCCCTGCACGCGCCCTTTGGTATGATAAAAGGAACAGAGATGCGATGCCAGCTTCTTCCAAAGCGCATATTCGCCCATCGTCTCGCCTAAGCAAGGTCTGCACCAGAGATTTTAAATCCTAAATCGTATACCTAAATCGTGTATCTAAATCGTATACCAAAATCGTTCGTATTTGAATGTCTCTGGTCTGCCGCGGGATTTCGTCATCGGCTATTTTGGACGATTCGGGTAATGTTTTCTCATTCGCGCAGTTCATCAGTTGGCAAACGTTTTCATTTCACAGATTTTCAGTCACGTCAACTCAGGAAAAAGTGGCTGGTTGAGTGGTTGCCCTCCTTAAAACTTCACAAATTTATGCATTCTTTGCAAAGGGGTCCGAAACTGGGGAATGCATTCCAAGCCCGAAGATTTTCGGTCGAAGCACCACAATAATTAATTAATAACAAACGATTTTTGATACGGGATTCGGTGCCAACGGTTTCAATTTCTCAAACCCTCATGAGACACGCCAGTCTTTCCATATTCTTCGCCTTGGCGCAACACGTTCGCTGGTAACATCAGCAGCGCCTCTGACAACGCAGCCAACGGCCGAAAAAGCTTCCTGTTGCAACCCATAAATGTCGATCACAAGAGATTTTGAAGATCATTTCTCCAGCATTTTCACTTTTTCAGATCCACATCACCCTGGGCGCAATCATTCAACAAACTTTAAGATTTGCTTTAAGATGATATGGGTACAATATATAGGTATGGCCGCGCACAGAATTTTGCTTCCAAAGGGCAACATTGGGCCAACTGGAGCCGCAAGCGACCATTTGGACCGAAAGCCACCGAAGCGAAGCCTGTGGGCGGGAGTTTAAGCGCGGCAAAGAGCCTCTGTCCGGGGATTCGGTGACAATTTTGGTATGAAACCGCACTCATTTGCGGGAAAACTTCAGGAAATGCCCACATCAAAATACGAAAAAAGCCACTGGTGGGGACTTTTCAGGGAGTGATCTCTCCCGCAGTTGTTTTCAATGAACAGGCCGAAAAGCAGTGAAACACTGACATCCAACCATTTTACATGCTAAAATTTCAAAGAAACTCCCTTGGCGACAGATTTTTGTCCCCCGCAAAATCAAGTTTGGCGTGACAAAATGGCATCGCTGCACTGCAAGTCAATTGTTTCACTTATGCAGAGCCACATTCCGGGCTTTTGCGGCACCTTGACTCCACGGCTCTGCTGGGGTGTAGTTCAATTTTAGGGTCGTTCCCACAAGTTTGTACCTAAGTGCGTACCAGGAAGCTGACAGGGTCGTTCTCACCGCGAATTTCCCCATTTCGACCTATTCTAAGATTCATTTTCCCCATTTTCAAGCCATCATCAGTGTGGCCCTGGGACGCCACTGCCTTGAGGTGTTGAGGTGATCAAGGTTATTGCCCCAAGGTTTGTGGGTTTTGTGAAGTGAATTGGGGTTCGTTTTCCCATATCTCAACTTTTGAACCGATTTTCGAAATCATTGCCGCTGTTTCCAGCCAATAGGATCCCCTGAAGGTGCCACAGCACGCAATTCACATTTCCCCGTACAGGCAATAGCCAGCCCATTACAGGTGCTCCAGAATGCTATTCTTGCAGTGCTAGCTTGGTCAATTCTTGGCATTCTGATTTGTGTGGGCGATCTTTTATAAGCCAACTCAAGCTGACCGAACCCCTCTCCTCACCACCTACTTTGTTGGTGCAAGACTGGTGGGTGTTCGCCTTTGCTTCTTGTCAACCTGCCAGTCTGTTAACCTTGCAGGTGGTGAGGGTAGGAGTAGGTCAGGTTAAGTTACCTTCAGGGTCGCTACCCATTGGTTTGTGGCTGCGGAGGTGCTCAGCTCATTTCGCGAATCATTCCCAGAGAAAACATTGCGCGTTGATCAACGATTTTCATGATCATTCCCTGTTTTCATTCCATGATATTTTCCCTTTCATTTTGGCAAAAACACACATGTGTGGGACAAAATGCGGCAAGACCAGATTTGTGTCAAAATGCAAGGGAAGAACAACCAGATGACAGTGGCACAAAACAGCATCTCCATGTCACAAAAAAGAAAATCAAAGCGCAGACCCGTCGACATCTCCATACCAACGGCAATCCAGCAGCGTGCTTCCTCATACCACAGGGACGACACAGCAGAGACAGGAACGGCACGGTTGTCGCAGTGCAGAGGGAACGCGTGTTATCGTTCCAGTTCTCCCCTCTATTTCACTGGTCACACAATGGGAAGCAGGACTATCAATATAGCTCGCTAGCAGCTTTCCGAACCCTCTTGAAAGTTCGGTTCCAGAATCACGCAGGTGCTCCTGTATTTGGTTTCGAGCTTTGTTCGATGTTTTGAACGTGTTCCCATTTCCCGCCAATTCCGTCCCTCTCCGTGGGGATTCACGCTGCTTCAAAATGTTTAAACAAACCTCTCTAAACTTCACACAGTTAGCTCAAACAACGGGGACCAAAACAGTGTCGTTACTTGAACAATGGCTGCATGGTATTCTTGGTATGAGGCGCGCATCCCTGCGACGCAGCCATTATTGAGGACAATCATTGGATTACATACAAAATTAACCCTGGGTTTCTAGTTAGGGCACAGGGACTGGAAAAAGTCCTCTGCAAAATTATCCTTATGATGATCTCACGTGATATTTGCCAGTATATTGCCAGTATATTTGCCAGTATATTTATATGTATCCGGAAATGCTGGAAACATGAGCTAAGAGAGGCGTTATGATCTATTTAGCTGGTCGGTAAATTTTTGAAAAAGCTCACCTGACAAAATATTTCGATCGAAAATGGCCCACTGGAAACCAATGGTTTGAAGTCTGGACACGGTACATTTCAAATCAAATATTTGCTTGGCCTGCACCACAATGTCCATTATGACCTGGAAACACCCTGTAAGCCTCATGGATTCAAAAGCTCTGGAATGCACCGGTGAAATTCGTTTGGCTATCTTCTTTGCTTGTCAAAGAACGAGTATTTTGAGCTATGCAGCAGAGACAGCGAACCGAGCTAATCTGATATCGCAGTTATTAGATTTAGTTTTTTGCTCTTGAGCACATAAACAAGCCACCAGCCACCCCACGGGACAAAACCCCCTGACCCAATTCATGCTCCACATTTCGCAAGAGCCCGCGGCTTGTTTGGTTTTTTGTTCACTTGATCTCAATGGCACAGAATGTGTCCCCTGGCGTCTGGTTTTCCAGCGCCACACAACCTATATCCCTCATCCTGGTTCAGTGCCGGACCGACAATTTCAGTTGGAGGTGCGGCTTGTCACTCGTTTTGCGTTCAGTTGTGGGTATGGGATCTGTTCTGGGGGTCATAAGGTTCCCCTGATTCCTTCTGATGGCGCCTCTGCAAGGTGGACAATCTGATGCGCATGCATCAACGCACCTTTTCAATTTATTAATGGTTGGGGGTGCCCTAACAATAGAGCCAAATGATTTTAGGGGTTTTTCAATGGAGGGCGTAATTCCCAAATGCGGGGCTGGTGCTGTCACAGGAAGCCATTGTTGCCAGTAAAGAGGGTGTCTTTTGTGCGAAATGCGACGTCAGCTGACTCGCACACGTATAGCACAAGGCAGGGACACCAGCCAGCATGCACCACAGAGGAAAAAAGTGTTTCGGGAGAGGAAAAGATCGTTGGATGGGAGGGCAGATGATGGGTGATCCATTGTTTGACTGTTCAAAGCATCTCCTGGCCTGGCCATCATCTGATAACATCAACTTTCCAGGTTGATGCTATCGGGAAGCATTTGTTTGAACCATCTCTCATAGCTATTGGTGGTTCTACGAATAACCTTAATTTTTCAACTATGCCGGGAGTTTCGAGCAAGCACAAACTCCGCAGGACTCCGCTTCAAAATGCACCAATTTCTGGCCAAACAAACATCGCATAGTGAATGTTGGTTTTGACTGGGGTGGCAACCGTTTGGCAATTTGGTGCATCACGTGTCATTGCCACTTTCTTCAGTCACACCCTTGAAGAGTATCTTGGAAGTGATCACTGTCCGATAAGAGGTACCTTACGAGTACAATATGAATCTGTCGATAATCGTAAAACAGCACAAAGTTCCGCCTGAGAAGGTCAAAGTACAAGTTGCAGAAAGAAATTCTCGAGACAAAGTAACTTTGTGATAACTTTCAACGAGTTCCGTGTGGAAGATGTAATCGCTGTTATTGACCAATCTTACACGTTACAGATAACTGAAACAACCCAAGGCTCCGATCGAGGTGTTTGGGCACAAGTCCGATACATTGCTTGCTGCGCAGTCTGGGGTCTGGTTCGTTTGGTCCATGATAAATTTGGTCCACAATTCGTTTGGTCCAATGCGTTCCATTTCCCAACATGGACGTCCGAGATCTTACTTCTATATAACCTGATTAAACCTTACCTCTTAATCTGGCCGGATTTCCGGAAGCGTGCCCAACTTTGGCGCTTTTCCCATGGCTTTTCACACCAAATTGGACCAAAGGAATTCTGGACCAAAAAAAAAAAAAAAACGGCAGTCCAACGCAAATCGAAGAGCCAAAACAGACATTGCATGATACACGAAGAAAGGAAAGTTGTTTGGTCTCTCCGTAAAAAGATGCCTGCTTTCTCCTTAATGGGCCAATACACTGGTGTCGACCACCGCTAGGCTCGTCACCCATAGAAGGCTTCCACCATTTTCCACCCTTCTGCAAGGCTATTCCATTCCAACCAAACCAAATGGAACAAGGCTGGAAGACTGCATGGGGCGCAGATAAAAACAGAATTTGAAACTCGTGAAGAGTAAATGATAGAGACTTGTGGCGGCAGCAGCCAGGGGCTGGGAATTTAGGCACGCATTCAGTTGAAGGGAGGCTGCGCGCGAATACAGAGTGGACCGCAAAACACTTCGTGATTCGGGTTGAGATTCACTCAGATTTTTCGGAATTCATACGTCTCTGGGCGACCTCAAGCTCTCCTAACCTTCCCTCACCCCTACCCATGTGGGTACCAATCAAGTAGTTGTTTGAGAACAAGTAGATAACTACCATTGGGTTGACAACCACCAGTTCGAGGTGAGGTTAGGGCTTGGGTGAGATGAGGAGAAGGAAAGGTATGGTCGCTCACCGACAAGAATGTCGATTTTCAGACATCGCCTCGTGGTGGTTTTTTTTCAAGTAATTTCATGACGCTGGAGGCGAATTTCCGTTGAAGATGTGACTTTTCCACTTTGCAAAACAGGCTGAAATATCATCATCATTGCCAATATGAGCTGACAGCCATACGGCCTGTGGCTCGGCTTAAATATTGTTGCGCAACTTGGGCTCGCAAGGAGAACAATGCCCCATAACCGTAGCCCAACTTCCCTCTAAACCCAACTGAAATAAATGCAATCAATTTCTGGCATTCGAAACTGTTTTGGAATCTTTCGGTGCACCCTGAAATCTGAATGCAGGCAATGCAGTCGTGAATGGCTGGTTGCTTGCTTGCCTGCCTGAAACCATTCTGCTTGCTGGTCGCTTGTTGGCTTTTTCAGTGCTGCATTTCAGGCAGTCACGGAGAGTGGCCGACGCTGTTAGGGGTCGTTTCCGTACTGTTTCGTTTCGGCCTGAGGCTGAGACATCCAGTCATTCACTTTCAGTCGCGAGACGGCGTTCGGTCGAGTTGGAACTGCGGCGATTCAAGAGGCAAATCCTTATTCCTTGGAAAGGAAAGCAAGAAACGTACCTTGCGTTGAGATCTTCTCATGCTGCGCTTTCGAGCACATTCGTGCGTGAGACAGTGAAATTGGATTTTCCAACATAGATCATGAGAACTAAAGTCTTGCGCTTTATTTTTCCAAAAAATATTTCAATGTGCATTTCTGAAATGCTTACCGAATCTGTCAGCAGGCATTCAGTTGACTTTGGACAGCGCAGTGATTCAAATGGAAATTCGCCAGATTGGAAATTGTGAAAGAAAAACCAACGCTTTCCCAAAGAATAAAAGGAGACGCATTGTTTGGTTTCATCTCTTTTTCCGCATTTGTGGCCTTGTCAAGGCCGTGTTCTTCATCGGTTGTTTCAAATGATCAGTTGTTGCGCCGTTGCCATTTAAATTTTGTGTTTTGTCGCCGCTTTTTTCGTGTGAAGTTCAAGAATTGAATCTGTCATCATGTGTGACGAATTTTGAGTAAGAGACATGTTTTTTTAGCCTTGTTGGAGACGTTGAGGATCGGACAGAGATGAGAGAGAGTCTTTTTTCAAAAAACTTGCGGATGATGCAAAATCCGTTGCACGAGAATTTCAAAGTCGATGGGAATTTTTTTATCAAAAAGGCTGATAGGCTGCAGAAATTGTGTTGGATGCTGTTGTGAAAACGGGGATTTGAGTCTGGGCATTATCAGCCGATCTCAGATCAGGTGAGGCAGCCGCTGCGAGATGCGATGTCGGTGGGTTCCTGGCTTCATCCACGGCCAGAGGTGGGATGAAAAAACGTTGGTCCAAAATTGAACCACGAGCTCCGATTTTGCAGCTTGCGTTTGGACAGTATCTACGGACAAACGGAGTTTGGGATCCCAGCCAGCTCTCACCGGGAGAGTGAAAAACCATAATTGCTATTCCTGCAAAGCATATTTTTTCCATCCCTGGCGCGTATGGTTATCACGACCAGTTATCACTTCCACTGACGACTCACGCCACGCCAGCAAAAGCCGCGGCTTGGCCTTCATCGTCAGAAAACGTTCATTTTTTAGCTTTGTTCGGGAATCGACCCAAGCATCGCAAGCCTTGCCTCAAGCCCTCATTAATTTTCTTAACAAGGTTCGCCCAAACCCATAGTCCAGGGCCGGAATCTAATTTCCACCTTATTCCACCCGCGCCAACCCATCTGCCAAGCCCCCAAGCTGGTCGATCTTGATTTGAGCGCAAAGGCGTCAAAACGCAGATGTTCGGGGGTCAGTCTTCAGTGGGGGTCTGTGGTGTCTGGGGAATGGTGTCCGGGCATCCATTGTCTGCCGAACACAGACTTCTTTCGGAGTGTGAGAGCAAATGTGGTATGCCACGGCCACCCACTGCCATCCATTTGTGGGGTTGGGAAGAAGCATTGTGCAATCGGGAACCACGCAATAAGCATGGAGCACCCTTCCCACCCCCACGCCCCCACAGGGATCTAAGTCACGTTCTGGTGAATGCAAGAGCTCCCTTTGTGAGTGAGATTTTTGTGGAGCTCCGAGATCCACAACAAAGAAATTCTTCCACATTGACCACATCCAAGACCATTCCCAATTCCCACACGCCTCTTGTGAACTTTCGTCCCGAAATTCTTTCCAGGCATAAAAATCAGCTCAGTTTTTTGCAAAATACTCTCCATTGCATCTGAGAAATCATCAGAATTCATTACCGCCAAAGAATTTGCAACCACTCCACAGAAGTTCAAGACTTTTCGATGTGTGGAGAGACAGTTTTTTGTTTTGGAAGTGGAACCGACGCCGCCATGAGGCAACTCACGAAAAAAAAACATGTGGGAACACATGATGGGTAAAAGCAACAACTTCAAAACACAAACAAACATGAAATCAAATTGGGAAACACTACAACTTTGCAAAATTCACAGAAAAATTGCAATGGAAACAAATGTTTCTCAGTTTTAACCATTGTTGCAATGCATCATTTTAATTTCTGCGTGATTAACGGAGGCAAGGCAACAGTACAGAAAAGCCATGCCCGTGTAACCATTTATATCTTTCCCACTGTACACCTTTCTGAAAGCGTAGTTGTTGTGGCCTATGCAACATACTCGCAGTGAAGTTTGTGTTTGTGTTAATTTATTTACAAAAGGGTCCAAACAGAAAAGCGTGAGTTTCTGGACGGAATGATAAAAAATTACAGCGGCAGAGGCCCAATGCCAATGCCTGCAGGAGGGGAACCTCGTTAAGGAACGAGGAGGTGGAATGAACAGCTTGGGAAGGAGGGGCAGATGCCGTTGCGCTTACAAATGCGCACACACTGGAGGTGCATAATCACCAAAACGAGGCGTCTGGCTCAGCCGCACAGAGGTGGAGATGCAAGCCAAGTGAATCAGAAAGCGGCTGAGGGGAGGAAGAGTGCACTGGAGCAGATCAGGACCAGATCGAGGAGTGTTGGATTTGGATGCAGAGCTCCGGAGTCCGGACAGAGTCTGCTGCTCACTCAGTGAGTTGATGCGAGATGGTGCGGATCGTTGGCGTGAGTGAATTCCGTCTTTCCACATCGTGATCCTTTGGCAGATCTCATCACAGCCATGCAGAAAGCTTCAGAGCTGCTTGAACTGTTTGTGGCCTTCTGGACGTTGGCCTGCTGTTCACTTTTCGGATCAGTGCTCTCCTTCACCGAAGCCACTGTGACAGTTCCGACCCTGAACTACGATGTTCCACGAGGATGCGAGTGGACCTTGCGAGAACCAGCCAGCAAGCGGGAAGTTCTCATCATGTGCTATGTTCCGTTCCTTGGCCAAAACAACGTTGTGGTCGGACCCGCTGCTGATTCCGACCAGGCAGTGAATCTCAGTACTTTACCAAGTGAACGAACAATTATGCTGCACTTGGTCTGTTCGGATAGCCTTCTTCGGAAAACAAGTTTCACTGAAAAAAGCATCAATCATCTTCACAGACTTCAGCACTTGGAGATTGAACATTGCAAATTCAGCCAGCTAGGAGCCGATTCATTCCACAACCTTTCCGATCTCCGAAACCTCACAATCAGATCCCACAATATCATCTGGCCATCAGCGAGTCTGGAGATCGCCGGGCAAAGTTTGCATTCCTTGAAGCTTCTTGAAAAGCTGGATCTCAGCACAAACAACATCTGGACGTTTCCAGAGAAGATGTTCTGTTCCATGAAGAACCTCAAGTCTCTGAACGTCAGCTGGAACAAGATACAGGACATAACGGATCTGGGATTCAGGCAACTGGACGAAACTCCTGCTGGCACGAGGTCAAAACCTTCATGTGCTTCGGAATTGATCTCCCTGGACATATCTCACAACAACCTTGTCCTTCTTCCCAGCAAATTCGCAGGCGAACTGCGAAACTTACGAGAGCTCTACCTGCAGAACAACGAAATATCGATGATTGCCGACAAAGCCTTCGGAGGTGTTCCGAACCTTCGGATTATGGACTTGTCAAGCAACAAAATAGTGGCCTTGTCTGCGGATGTCTTTCGTGAAACTCGCGAGATAAAAGAGATCTACATTCAGAACAATTCCATCAGTCTCCTGCCTCCAGGACTGTTCTCTGGTCTTGAACATTTGCTAGTTCTGGACTTGTCATCGAATCACTTGTCAAACGGATGGTTGAATGCAAGTTCCTTTCATGGCCTGATTCGATTGGTGGTTCTGAAGTTGTCTAACAACAAGATTACTACACTGGATCCACTAATATTTAAGGATTTGTACAGCCTACAAATCCTGAATTTGGAGCACAATCTCATCGAGAGCTTGCCAGCAGAGACCTTGAACTCGATGAACAATTTGCACACGTTGGTACTTTCCTACAACAACTTCAAGTATCTTGATGCCTACGCAATCAATGGATTGTACGTTTTGAGCTTGCTTTCGCTGGACAACAACGAGATTTCAGACATCCATCCGCAGGCTTTTTCCAACTGCACAAACCTCAAGGATTTGAACCTGAATGGTAACAAACTGCAGACAATCCCGAGAGCGCTCGAGGGGCTGCGGTTGCTGCAGACAGTTGATTTGGGCGACAACCAGATCTGCCAAATTGAAAGTGACGGGTTTCGAGGTCTGGAAAACCTGTACGGTCTTCGAATGATCAGCAACTGCATGGAGTCGATCACTCGTGACACCTTCGCCAGCCTGACCAGATTGAAAATCTTGAACGTTGCTCGGAACAAGATCCGAACGATCGAAGAAGGTGCCTTTAATAAAAACCCTTACCTCCAAGCTGTGCGGCTCGATGGAAACCAGCTCACGGACATGAAGGGTGTTTTCGCGGACCACCCTCGTTTGGTTTGGCTGAATGTTTCTGATAACAACCTGAAGTGGTTCGACTATTCGATTCTTCCGCCAAGTATCCAATGGCTGGACATCCATAAGAATCAGATATCAGAGCTTGGAAATTATTATTTGTCTCAGTCTCGTCTTCGCATCCAGACTCTGGACGCAAGCTCAAACCTGCTGACGCGATTGACCCCTTCCACAATCCCAGACAGTGTGGAGCTATTATTCCTGAACGACAACAAGATCACGAAGGTTGAACCCCACACGTTCCTCCGAAAGGTCAACCTGACAAGAGTTGACCTCTATGCAAACCAGATCACGACCATGGAACTCAATTCGCTGAGACTCACCCCAGTTGACGTCTCCGTGGCCCTTCCCGAATTCTACATAGGTGGCAACCCATTCCACTGCGATTGTCGAATGGAGTGGTTGCAAAGGATCAACAAGTTGGATCACCTCCGGCAACACCCCAGGGTCATGGATTTGGATAGCATCTACTGCCAGTTAGTGTACACCAGAGACAAGACATATGTTCCACTGGTTGAAGTACAGTCGTGGCAATTCCTGTGTCCCTACACTGCCCACTGTTTCGCCTTGTGCCACTGCTGTGATTTCGATGCCTGCGACTGTGAAATGACTTGCCCAACCAATTGCACTTGCTACCACGATCAACCCTGGTCAGCAAATATTGTCGATTGTTCAAGATCTGGACACGTGACCTTGCCTCAACGTGTGCCGATGGATGTTACTGAGGTGAGTGATGATGACACAGATGTCTTTAATTTGGCGTTGGCACTGAATCTTTATCTCAACAAAAATCTCCTTTTGCCCGAGTATTCCGAATGGTTCAGTATATTGAGGCAGAGCGTTTCGCAACAAATTTTGCGAATTTTTAAACCAAAGTTTTCAAAAGCCTGTGCAGACGACAGCCGTTCTCGCAAGAAAAGAAATCAATTCTGTTCGTGGGCCATGGACGCGTTTTTGCATTCTTTTACTCCAGTTATTTTTGAAGGATCTGCTATATTTTTCGGATTAACATTTTGATCTGTCTTTCCAACTACCGCGGTCGGTCTTCCGATGGCCGGGTAGATAAGCTGCTACTCTCCAGGCTAAAAAAGTCAAGGAAACGATCCAGTGGTGACAAAGCGGACAGAATTTATTTCCTATCTGTGCTAGTTTTTTTGCCAAACTCATCTTTCTGTGCACACATGCAAATGTTTTCGAACACGCATCAAGTGAAATTCCTTGGGCCGCTATTTTCAGGAGCGTCATTGGCGTTGGAAAAAGCCCTTTGAGATTGCAGTGTTTGGGATAAACAGAGTGAGTGGCATACAACGCAAAAACTTCTGGAATAGTTTATTTGAAAGTGCATTTCGCGAATAGAGCGGGAGCGCTAATGGCGAGGAAATTTTGGAGGCACGGTTTGCAAATAATTCTCACAGCAAACTTCAATTCCCCAGTCAGCCTCTCGAGCTATGGGGTTTTGACTGGGAGGAACCCTTTAATGCTGAGAGCGTTTATTTTCGCGCCAGCTGTCGTGTCAGCTTTGCGCGATCACTTTAAAAATTTAAATGCTTTCCCCGGAGCTGGCGAAATTAAATTTCAACCTAAGCTGCAGTCTAACCCCATTCTGTCAATCTTAAATTGAAACAAATTCCAGCCGTTGCCAGTTCTTAGTGATGTTTACTTTGGCTTTTCCAAAAGCCGCCTTTGAAGGTCAGAATTTTCGTTACATTTTTTCCCCAAACCAAAATTTAAACCCTTTTTAACTTTAT
>JASGXE010007595.1:0-19256 GCA_030068105.1 Sinentomon sp. SZTP_YWyxl | reverse complement strand
AGCAAAAACGAGAAATCAAAGAATAAAAGAGAGAATCAAAGAATTAAAGAGAGAATCAAAGAATTAAAGAGAGAATCAAAGAGACTTAAAGAGAGAATCAAAGAATTTAAGAGAGAATCAAAGAATTAAAGAGAGAATCAAAGAATTAAAGAAAGAATCAAAGAGACTTAAAGAGAGAATCAAAGAATTTAAGAAAGAATCAAAGAGACTTAAAGAGAGAATCAAAGAATTTAAGAGAGAATCAATGAGAGAATCAAAGAATTAAATAGAGAATCAAAGGATTAAAAAGAGAATCAAAGAATTAAAGAGAGGCCAACCAACCTCAGAGGAAGAATAAAGAAGTTGTTCTCACTGTCCGATGCAACAACACTGCTGCTTGGCAGATTCAATCCTCCGTCCGATCCGATGGCGCCGCCTGCACCGGCTGGTGTTTGTGGCCCCGACGGTGGCGCCCCATCTGGTGTCAACGACGATCCTAGCAGCTCCGACGTTCCCAGAATGTGCGAAATGGACAACTCGTGACTCGTCGGGTGCTGTTTCGGGCCTGGAGGAGTCATACTGGCACTGCCGAAGCCACCCTTGCCGTTGTTGTTGGGGCTTGTTGAACCAGAACCAACTCCCCCGCCGGAACCGTCAACAGCTAGCTTGGTTTCGGCCTTTTCGGCTTTCATCAGAATGTTTTCGTTTGCGATTGCTGTTTCGGCTATTTTGGTGACATTTTTGTAGGCGGATAAGATAGTCATGTTGTTATTCACGTCACCAAGCACCAATATTGCCTGGATAAAAAACAAAAAAGAAGTGAATGCTCTAGCAAGAAGGAACAAACCTTGCGAGTGGGAGGAGGTGCGAGGGAAAATTCACTCTGTGGGGAAACACAAGATAAAATATGCTGTTTTCATTATTTCTCTAAAATGGTCACAGATAGAGCCCATTCAAGAACTAAATACCAATTTAAAGATCTAAAATTAGGCCCATCACCACTGAAACTGACGCAAGCTACATCAAAATCACAATTATCCACTGAAATTCGTATTTTTGTCAACTAAAATTCAAAATTTCTTCCGTCAAAATGTGTCACTTTGTCTAAATTATGGATTTGGATCCAAATTATGGATTGCTAAATTCCTCGTCTCGCCTACAAAATCCATAATTTCATCATTGAAATAAATTCATAATTTCGTCCTTCAAAATCTGCAATTTCATCTGCAAAAATCAAACTTGGTGTAAAGAACATTTATTTCCTTCACCAAACTTTCTGCAATGAAGAAACAGCCCACAACTGGGAAAGAAAAAAGAATGAGTATAAAAATTGACACTGAAGCTTCAAAAAAAAAAAAAAAAAAAAAAAAAAAAAAAAAAAGAAAAAGAAGAAAGAAAGAAAGAAAGAAAAAAAAAACTGCACATTTTTTGTGACAAGATTAACTTTTTTTAACATAACTTAATTTTGACAAGATTAACTTAATTTGACAAGATTAACTTAATTTGACAAGATTAACTTAATTTGACAAGATTAACTTAATTTGACAAGATTAACTTCCGAATTAATAAGCTCAATCATTAGGTACACCTGCACAGGCACTCCAAGTTACTCATCTGACTCACCTTGAGGACAGCCAACACAGCCCCGACCGGCAAGTGTGACTGCGAAGACGATAGAAGCCTACGGTCGCAGCTGAACTTGATGCTGTCGATGGAAGTTGCCGACACGGAGTTGTTGAAAACAGGAGAGGCACCTGCGGGAAGACAGGAAAGATCAGTCGATAGCTTATTACTTATTTGTTTTTTTTTAATGCCAACGACCTCCTGGCACCATCAATGCAGAAAGCAAACATGTGCCAGCTTGGCAATTGGTTTTCATGGAGAGAGACAAAAGATACCAAACAAAAGATTGGCACAAAAATTGTAATTTTCGTTCCAAATGAACACAAGCGCCAAGCAATTACCAATGGATGACGCACAAAGCATCTTTCACATGTGATGTGGGCAGCAGCAATGGAGATGTTTGGTATGTTTTTGATGGGTCATACAGTGTGGAGGGGGAAGCTTTTGATGTCAACGAAGACGTAATGCCCCATCGAAACAGCTTCGGACAATTTTACGTCATCAACAGTCGCTCACTGGCACTGAGAGTGATTCAATAACGATGCAATCTTTCCTTGTCACATATTCAGGATTGTCTAAGGTGGTGTTGCAGAGCATTTTTATACCAGAGGGTGTATACCAGTGGCAATGATGGCCACCATCCACAATCCATTGTCGACCGAATCCTGCTGCAGATTTCCAATGCACTGGCATTAGGGATGTGCGGCACCAAGAATTTTGGTCGGCACCGGCACCAAGCCGGCACTGGAAAAGTGCCTTTCATTCGGCACCAAAATTCGGCACTCGGCACTTTCTGAACTCAGATGGCAATATCAGCAACAAATTGAGCAACATTCATGTTTAAAATGCCACTTTTGATTTGAGTTTAGAATTTATCCTATAGATGGCGCCACATGCCAGTGAGTACGAGTGATTTCCAGTAAGCATTTTCTGAAAGGGAGTGGCAATTCTTTTTTGGGTTCTCTTGTGTTTGCACTTGTCCTCCCTCACCCCCACCTATTGTTTACCAGAGCTGGTACCAATACTGGGGCGTTTGACCCAAAGAAAGGGATTCCAAATGTCAGTGGGAAGTAATAAATGCCACAGCATAGCCTTTCCAACAAGGTTTTCTATTTTCACAGTGTCTGCTATGCGTTTACGCAGGCGGATGATCTTTTCTCCATGCTCTGCAGCTGGGGATGACTGCCCGCATCAGGAGCATAACCTCAGATTCAGCGCACAGCGAACATTGTTGACGTTCTCTCTCAGCAACGTTTGACACTGAGCTGCGGTTGGTTCTTTGATGTGCGCTCTCTCCTGGTTTTTGCACCTCTTCATCAGAGCAGGCTCAGGCATTCAAATGCAATGTGTTTGGCATTGACTGTGGGAGGTGCCGAGTGCCGAACTTGGTGCCGCGGCACCAAAAACTTAGCAAACGCTAAGGAATCGGCACCGGCACTCGGCACCCCTTAGTGCCGGTGGTGCCGAGTGCCGAAAAAGTGGTGCCGCACATCCCTAACTGGCATGTTTATGTCACCACGGTCAGAAGGAAGTTGGGTTGAGGGACTTTTGGGATGTCATACCGATTAGCTTGCCGAGAACAAAACCACCAAGTGAGTTAGTGAACTCATTTACACCAAGACTAAATTATAAAGTGAGACCAAATAACAATCGCAGCGCAAAATACCCTGAAAAAAAAAGTGTGGATATTTGCAATCACTAATTAAACCCTCAAAAGGTCAGTCAACATCAGTCTCTAACCAACCGTTGAAGTAGAAGAGCGGTCGTGGACAGTCGGCACTCTTGAAGTGGTGGAGCAACAGGTAGCACGTGAGTCTGGCTCCAGCTTCAATCTCTGGCTCAGCATGACCATGACCTTAAAAAAACACAGTTGGAAAAAAAGAAAATAGAACCATTTTCGTGTGAATGAAAGCACATTCGGCCTCTGGAACAACCAGCATGCTGGTGGCAAATGGAATTGCTCGAAAAAGATGATACGATATGATTTCATGCGGTGTGCAGGTATTCCTAGAGTGTGCATGTGGGGACGTGTAATTGGACAAAGAAATTCTTTGTTACAATTTGCAATCTGGCGAAATGAAAGGAAATCAAAAGACTGCAATTTAATGAGAAATAAAATAAAAGGGGGTATGGATTGTACCGAATCAGCTGTGGGAACTTGAACAATCAGGTAAAGGTGACCCACAGGCAATAAAAATGAGAAGGTAAAGAAGCATAGAGCTCAGATCGAAGCACAGTTCGGAGTCTAACCTTGATTCCAGGCATTCAGCAATGACAACAGGGCAACGTAGATGACAAAGTCGTGAAGCGAGAAACAGTGACGAGCTAAGGAAAGGGTGAAAGAAGAGAAATAAATGTCGTTTGCAAATGGTAATTGGACCACGGACAATAACTTGCATAGAGTGGAAACGGGTGCAAGACCAACTAAGTACGCCCTGTTGTGACTAGAACATGCCAGGCAGATTGCCAGCCATGAAGGAACACCGTAAACATGACTCCTCATAGAAACATTGCATGAACACCAGACAGAACGATCACCCTTCCAAACTGGTTAAATTCGGTGGTGCATTTCAATGCCACATGGATGAAATAGCCTAAGTGATTCGCCGTGCACAAATTAAAACGAGCTGTCTGAAACACTTAAATTTCTGTTCCTGTGATTTCCCATTCAAAAAGCATTGTTGCTCAACAATGAAAAAAATTCATTACTTTCACTTATCTCCTTTTAAATTGGCCACGGCGAATCACTTAGGCTATTTCATCCCTGTTGCATCGATTTCACCCTTTCGGTTCCTTCCCATTTAATAATCTGTGAAAGTCTGATCGTTGGCTGCTAGAACTATCAATTTCAAAATCTGATCGCATAATGATTGCAAGTGCGATTTAGAAGAAAAATGTCTCTTAATGGGTACCTTATTCCTATTTTGTTTGCAAGCAGTAATAAAAAAGGTCTGCTTTGTTGCCTGCTTGCCTTTCGCAATGCCAACCAAGACGATGTTTGCTCATGTGTAAGTTCATTAGCACGCATCCGTCTCTCTGTGGGCATAATTAACAACTCAAACATCACTCGAGTAAAACTGGGCTACCGCGAAAAAACTCCCGGCATAAAACAGTAGCAGCATTGCGTAGGGTAACCACGATGATCATATATTTGAAAATGGTACAGCCAAAAGTAGAATAATTATTGGCAACTGAACTAACTAACCAACTAAGACAGAAGTGAACAGGGCCAACTGTTTGTAGAGAGAGACATCCTGTATATCTATCTGGGCCAGAATGTTGACGAAATGGGACGTATTGTCAGAGCAACATAATGCTGTCAGAACACCTGTTTTTGGGAAAATGCAAAAAGTAATGGGCAAATAGTCAACCAATAATCACACTGATCTGGATGAAGATGGCAGAAATGGCAACAATGGCAGAAAAATGCAAGAATGGCAAAAAACCATGAATGACAGAAATTTAAGAAAGGCAAAAATGCACAACGTTCTCGGATGAGGAATGGTTGATTTGCAAGCTGGAAATTCCTACCCATCATCCACTGAAAATTTTTTTTATTGTCATTGGAGCCAGAGGCAGAAATCGGTAGAATGTGACAGACTATGGCTTATCTGTCAAAATGGCACTGAAAGTGTCCCTGTAAACTGTCTGCCAGCAGGGGATTACTTCTTCGACAAGAATTAGCAACAGAGACACAAAAAAGAAAAGTTCAGAAATTTTAACCATTTTCGTTCAATCCCATCTAACAGAAAAACAATCCCATCCAACAGAACAAACAAATATTAAGGGGTGGCACCAATAGCATGTCAAAAATTGAGCTTCGAATAAACTTGTAAATGTTTAAAAATCCGACATGTGCCATTTGGCACTTCCACCCCTTGTTAGATATCGAAGATGAGAAAGAAAGAAAAAATTGCCAGCTTCTAAAACCCAGTCCAAATCCAGCCAACTCACCAAGCCATTCAGCGGCCAACGAATTGCAGGAAGCAGTGAGTTCTGCGCAGAGAATGGCCAAATCGTAAATCTTGTCAAAGTCCTTCTCCGTACAAATCTTCAGCACGACATTGCAGACAAAGCTATACCTGTTCGACTGGCTGTCGTTGAGTTGTTTGAGGAAGAACTGGTCGGGCTTCCGTTTGACGGGGATTGACGACAAAGAGGAAGCTGCTGCAGCTGAGGATATAACGTCAGCTCCAAACTGGACGTTCCAGATTGTGTTTGTCATCGACCGTGACGGCTGGACTGGTGTGAAACAGGCCTGAAAAATGAAACCCCCAATTCGTTTTAGCCATGTGATGGCAAACAAGTCAGTGTCGGTATCAAAGGAGTCTCAACACTGGCAATCAAAGTGGTGCCCTGTAACTGGGCAGGCAATCATCCTGGAATGGACCAGATTCGGAGTCGCATTGTGTATGGATCAACTGATAAGTAGGCAGGCTTTTCGTAAAAAATAAAAAAGCTCCAGGAAGCTGTGCATTTCACGAAATCACACAGCGAACCTGATCGCCAAGGCAAAGTCACTTTTGATGGCATGTCGCAAAACCAGAATGACCAGTATCTTCGTAACGGTTTGCCAAGGTTTTCTGCAAGCGTGTCGTAAATGCAAACTGCAGTGGAGTACTGTTATCATTTTTGGATTTGTAAATTGTTTTTTTTTTTCAAAACTAAATTATTGTTATGGTATTTACCAGACTCTTCCAGCAAACAACGGAGCACAAAATACAGGGCAATGGTAAGAAATTAAGCGGTCATTTGGGTATCATGTTTTAGGATCAGTAAAATAGCTTTTTGAATACCTAAATCAAAATGTCAAGAACTAACGTAAAAAAATTCACACTCTCGTAAAATAAACTTTGGCATGATAAAATTGCATGTACAACGGCGATAAAATTAATTGTACCACATATGGTGGCTTTTCTCTCTCGAATTTTCGGGAAAATCTCAATCCCATCAAAATTGGCATTGCAGCAATGATTTGACTCTTATTTCCGTGCAACAAATCAGAATTCTTGAATCTGAAATCAACACAACTCCCAGTTTCTTTGAAAGATCGAAAAACCGGCATGTATTTATGGCATGAGTAATTTTCTCGCTACTGTAGTTTTCCAATGGCAATGACTAAGTTCCACACACAAAAAAAAAAAAAAAAGAAACAATCAGAAACCTGTTTTATTCGCAAGATCAAGTTGGTGAATGTCTCGTATTTGTTGTCAAAGCTCTTTGCCCTCAGAAATTGACAACACGAGTAGAGGTCATAGAGATAGGCGAGGATGCACCGTTCGGACGAAGTGCACTCAGACGGATTGACAGCACCAATGTTGACAATCTTCAACAGATAATCGAACACTGTGATGGTATCTTCTTGGGAGACTGAAGAGTAATAAAAAATGCCCAACTCGATATTTTCGTTTGAAAATTGATGTACAGGTACGGACTATAAAATTGAGCCCTATATGGGCTGATTATGGGAAGCTGTGGATGCAAGTACTTCCAATTGCATTCCATTCAGCATGCATGAGTTGATAAGGTGCTCATTCTCGACAGGTGTAAAGTCCAACAATAAACATTGCAGTACTGTTGGCACACGGCGAGAAATTCCTTACTGTGTGCCTAAAAGAGGTTTTTTACAAAATGTGCAAAAACATCTGCAAAAAAATGGATGCAAAGCAGGCAAGAAATCTTTGAAACCTATATTTCTTTGACACTACTTGAGCAAAAGCAGTGAAATTTTCAGAATACTTTGGACTCCATTGGTGGGTGTTCAAGATGGGAGAAACTAACTCCGCAAAATGCAAAACTTTTGCAGCTTTGGGTGCTGCGTCACCCTGAACTCAAGCTAGTGCTTTGGCTTTCAGATGTCTCTGATGCGGCGGTTCTATTCACAAAAAAAAAAAAAAAAAAACAACAGAGATGGGCAGATCATGTCAATTCATACCTCACACCAAAAGAAACTGTTTCCAGAAAATCACAAGAGGTCTAAATTCTCATCGGGATGAGAACAGACCTTTTCCAAAAAATCTGGAGAGCTGGTGCCAATGGTGGTTAATCTAGAAGTCATAATTCGTCACAAGTAGTAGCCAAGAACAACAGGAACACATCAGGAAGGATAGAGAAATAGGTACTTACGTAACAAGGTGTTGTGATATCTCCTGAGAATGCCGACAATGTAAAGAGACACAGTGCTTGTGTATGAATAGGAAAGCAAGGAATTCTTCTGACAAAGCTGGTTCTCAATTTCAGGCAGCTCACTGAGAATCTACAAGAGAAGTAAACAAAATATGTATACCTTGTATAAATATGATAAAAATGTTTATGCCTTGCAAAAAATGTATGTGATACAAGCCATCTGAAAAGCGATACGAGACTGGGTGTATTTCCGAAACAGTGGGGAAAATGTACACGTGATTAGACAGCTTAAAGTAAAGGAATCTTTTTGTTGCCAGAGTCTGGGTGGCCTCCAGATGGCATCCACCAACATTGGATTTTCACAAGGACATTTTCAGTTGTGCACAAACACTGGCATTAATTAGCATGGACCAATATTTTATTCGAATTTGCAGGGTTCGCACTCAAGCAGGGAAGACTGATGATTGACTGCATGGAAAAATTTGTTCACGTCCCCATATTTAAGAAAATGTGCTTTGCCGGATCACTCCTGCAGCAAAATCACCGCAAATCATCCAATGCATCTTCGTTTGAGGTGAGTTTGTTGCTCGCCATTATTGTTCAATGATTTAATTCCTAACCACCTGATTAAGAGCAACTATGAGCTAACCATGACGGACGTTTCAATGATACGATCAACACACAATGCCAACTCCATCAGATCAAAGAGGAAGGAAATGTGTTCCGGAATGGGCAGATAATTGCAGTTGCCTGGAGGAAAGAGAAAGTGCGATTTAAAAAAATAAAGATTTCATCCAAGAACTCCACGGACTCGCAACTGATCTAAACCTCATCTCTTTCCACCATGACCAACAACCATTCAACAGTAATTTCGATTTGAATGATTAAACACACTTTTAATTGACATCTTCTCCGTGTTTTCATTTCTTCCTCGACACACGACGCATTTCGGGGTGTCACGCTCCCGTCGTCAGGTGCTGGTCGAATGAGCAGACGACACTTCAGTTGAGGGCGCCTCCAATGAACTTGATGCATTCGCAGCTTGCCCTGGTGTGCACTGCCGTATCGTGGTCTGGCTTCCAAAAATGATGTAGTGGCATGCCTTCATCCAGACCACGATGCGGCAGAGCACGCCATGCGCAGCTGCAAATCCGTCAAGTTCATTGGAGGCGGCCTCAACTGAAGTGTCGTCTGCTCATTCGACCAGCACCTGACGACGGGAGCGTGCATCGTGCGTTGAGGAAAAAAGGAAAACATGGAGAAGATGTCAATTAAAAGTGCGTTTAATCATTCAATTGTAAAGTTCTCTCCGAGGTTCATCAATGATCGGATTAAGCTAGTAATTATGATACTTGTAGGCTTGAACCTCTCAGAGTTGGATGATAGCAAAGCCGATCGCTGCAAGATTTTCACTTCGAGCCCATTATCGTTGCATTGTTTTTTTACTTGAGCCACTGATTGCTGCAAAGTTATTGCAAAAAGCATTGCAAAACTTGACAGACCACTTTACTCCGTGAAGTTGCCTCAGATTGGCATTTAGCTTTCCTTTTCATGTGAATCAGCATGCGCAGTAACTCTGTGTTATTGCGTTGCAGCAGGAGGTGAGAGGAAAACCCAGTATGAGGACAGGGTTGGGCATAGGCCCCCCAAGCCTTTTTCCGTCGGAAAAAGGTGGGAAAAGAGTCCTGGTGTGTGCAGGGCACACACCAGGACTTCAATAGGTAGCAACATTGTTTCTTTGTACTTTCTGTTTTGATTCCCCTGCCGGAAAAAGGCTAGGGGGGTAACCTCGGCCTTTGGCTTAGGTTACCCCCCTAGCCTTTTTCCAAGGGTACCATTGGCCAAAGTCCTCGAGTGTCCTGCACACACCAGGAAGGACTTCAATAGCAACATTCTGTTTCTTTTGTACCTACTTCCTTTTTGATTCCCCTGCCGGAAAAAGGCCAGGGGGGGTAACCTCGGCCTTTGGCTTTTTCCACAGCCTTTTTCCAAGGGTACCTTTGGCCAAAGTCCTCGTGTGTCCTGCACACACCAGGAAAAAGGCTAGGGGGGGTAACCTCGACCTTCGGCCGATGTTACCCCCCAGCCTTTTTCCGAGGGGACCCTTGGCCGAAGTCCTGGTGTGTGCCCTGCACACCTCAGGACTTCAATAGCAACATTCTGTTTCTTTTGTACTTTCTGTTTTCATTTGCAGATAATGGTAAAATGAAAAAAACTCATCCCGAAAGTCGTGTCTGACAGTTATTTCCTTGCTCCATCTATTGCGACTGCAAACCCTCCAGAATAAGAAAAAAAGGAGATGAAATGAAGTAAAATGGCATCTGAGGACCCCTAATTTTTCAAAAAAGCTTCAGTTTTTGGGGGACACTGTCCCCCAAACCCCCTGCCGGGGTCGCCGCCCCCTGGACCCCCGCTGGGGGCACAGCCCCCCAGACCCCCTACATTTTCGGTGCCCTACCCCCCCCCCGTCGTAGACCTCTTTACCCCCTCTAAGGTACCCTACCTTGCCCATCCCTGTATGAGGACCAGATAAAAACAAAGGTCTTTGCAGCAGCCCTTTTCCAAGGTGGAACAGAAGGCAAACGAAATGCCAGTGAAATCATTGAGACAAAAATGTTTGCGAAGAAATAATGTTCTTACGTCCAGAAGGTTTCAACTGGAGTTAGTCTCACACACACCGCACAATGTGGGCCTCAATGATCTTCGAACTGTTGCAAGGTTGGTTGAAATTAAAATTGAAATCTCTCTTCTGTGCTAAATCAGCGAATTGTATTGCTCTTTCGGTCAATGAAACTATGTTGAACAATAAAGAAACAAACTGGCCGCTAACCGTTTGTAAATAATTTGAAATATGGCGACGTTTCGCCCCCGCGGACGTGGGGCTTTGTCAAGCAAAATCTGACAGACCGCTGGTCTCCTTCACTGCCGCTCAGAGACAGTCTCAGAGCAGCAGTGAAGGAGACCAGCGATCTGTTCCAATTTTGCTTGACAAAGCCCCACGTCGGCGGGGGCGAAACGTCGCCATTTTTCAAATTATTTACAAACGGTTAGCGGCCAGTTTGTTTCTTTATTGTTCAACATGTTTCCCATTCGTGGTGCCCGTGCATTGATCAATGAAACTAGATTAGACTATTTGGATAATTGATTGTTCTCAGGGAGGGATGAGGGAATATCCAGAGTTTACAGTGGACTGAATGAAACATACGTGAATAGCAAAGTGGACGAAAAATCTTACCGGAGGCAAACAGTTGAGCATCTCAAGGACGTTGGAGACAGATTGAGATATGATGACGTGCTGGTCGAAATAGGAATGATACTGCATCTTGGTTAGGATCAGCTCCAGGTTGACCTCACTCTTCGAATGACCCCTCTTCACTTTGGCACCACCTGAGACAATGATTAAAAAAAACACATCACTAAAGACAGCAGGGGTCAAATTCAAAGGAACCGAAGTTGAGACTGGAGTAGAGTTCGGGGCACGAACCGAGTTGAGATTGAAAATGCCGAGGGGCCGCTGTAAGAATGATGGGCGTTGACTTGAGAGGGTAGCTGAACATGAGATCCTTCTTGCCAGGCGAGTTTGTTATTTTCAACCCATTATGGTTGAAGCCGGTTTACGTTGAGGGGTCCTCATCCCTCGCAGTTCAACCATAACTAGCGGATTGGGACGCGACTCTGGTTGACACAGTAAGAGAATCTGAAGTCAAAAAGAAATCAAACGGAATCTTTTTGTTGTGAAGTTCGGAGATAATTTGTAACAACATCATCACCCATGGCTTGGTGTGGCCAAATTACGATTCCCAGGAGACATCGGTAATGAGAATTGGGTTGGCGTTAATATCCGTGGTTTCACTTCTTTTGGTCGTATGCATGACGCTTCCGACACGTCTCGTCCTTGTCATCAGATGCTGATGTTGAGCAGACGACGGTTCCGATGAGGGTGCATTCAATGTCACTGAGAATTGAAACCACGGAGATCAACGTCAACCAAAATGGTGCAGTTTGATATTGTCAAAAAAAGAAATATTTCCATTGCAGGTAGGAGATAGACCGGGCAATTTTAAGGATTGAAACCTGTTCCAAAATATTTAATCCAAACACGGTAAGAACAAGCACTTTGGCAGTCCCCTAAAGAACCCAGCGATAATGGCAAGACAACACCATTGAGCATTAAGAACTTGGCTTCACCTCCTTTTGAACTTGATTAGAGTAAAAACTGGAAGAAGTCTAAATTGTACAGACTTTGTTGAAAAAAAGTCTATAGCTGCAAAATTGGCATTTGAGTTGGAGTTGAGTGTCGGCTGTGTACGAATTGCAACACACTCTCCGATTCAACACTTCAAATCTTTTTCCAATTCAACACACCCTGCGGTTCAACACTTCAACTCAATAAACCAATTCAATGGATAGATTTGTGTTGCAAAAATTTCATTTCTAGACACAACGGTTATTCCTTTTCCATTGTTGCATTGAAAGATGCATCCGTCTGTTGAATTGGCTCTGTTGAGTTGAACCTGAGGGTGAGTTGAAATGAGGAATTCACATGAGTAACTCACCTTCTGTGACATCTATGGAGCACTTCTTGTTGAACAATTTCGATAGATCTTTCGACATTCTTTTGATGCCATGTCTCGATTCATCCCTTTCCTTCCCAAAACCAAACAGGAGCACGTGGCGCTGATTGGCTTCGTGGCTGCAGCCATCATCCTAACCGTCAAATAACCACAAAAATAAGAGTCATGAAAAACCATCATCCAATTAAACGGAATTAAATTGTCCGCCACAGTTGATGGAAGATGCCCAAAAAACATTCGGTCCAACCTGACCAAGAGTGTGAGGGTAAAACACTGGAGAAAAAGTCTGATGAGTGTCACAGAAAGTAAAAACATCAGTGGACGGACACGACAGCTTCATGCTTATTCCCAGTGGATCGAAAAGTTGATCGTGAGTGAAAATAGGCAACCGAGCTACACACCTGAACAAAACCAAATGCAAATTGCTGTACCTGTACCTCTCACAATGGAGAGATGAATGCGGTGAACTGTAACTCTGAGTGGCAATGTAGATTTTCACCATTTCCATTTCTGTCAGCAGCAAAATTTACCTTACAACCCGGGGTTAGCGTCAACCCCGCATTGGTCCGTCCATTGCGAGAGTGGTAATGTTTTTTCTTTGAATAGACTGTCAGGTAGCACAATTGGAGAAAATGAATCACTTATCAGCTGTTCGCCCAGCCTTACCTATTCCGAAGAAGGATGAATTTTCTGTCAAAATCCGAGAGAGAAAGAACAGCTGTCGCTGGTAATCGAACCCTACAACAATGACCCGATTCCTATTCCACTCTCCATGAAATTTGGAAATATGCTTCGCTATTGTGCTTCTCGTTTATCATACAGACTTGTTTCTGGCCCCCACCCACCTCCAGCTTCTTGCCATTAGGGTCAGGGGTGAAACAGATGAAATGCAGCTAAATTCAACGAGGGTGTCCGTCAAGGAAATGCAGAATTATTATTAAGCAAGAAGCTTCAATCAGGAAATGCTTTGAATTTTGATTTTTTGGGAAATGAGGAGATGCAAAATGTACTTTTTGTCGATCGGTTGAACATTGTGTTCGACCTCAGGTCAGCCTGGACAGGAATGACAGATGTGGTTGGCTCCTCATTCATATGTTCCTATTTCTATTTCCCATTTCCATGTTATTCTTGCCGTTTTTCCTTTTTTTTTTTTCTCTTCAGCTTACAAATGATTCAGCCCATGTTTTTTACTTTCTTTTCTTTCTGCTTTTCTGTTTCACCAAAATCAATTGTTTTTTTTTTCAAATTTCTGTGCATTGTAAAAGGGATGCCACCACGGAATATTCCCGGCATCTCTTCAAGACTGTTTTTGATAAATCATTGTTTAAAATTTCAAATAAAGGTGAATTTCAATTCAATTCAATTCAATTCAATTCAATGTGGCTGCAATGCCTTTTGACGAGGAGGAACAATCACGGTTGCAGCCAGAAATTGTTGGTGTTTTTTCGGATTTGACAACCCAAACCCCACCATTCCTACCATTACGGCAACTTGGAAAACTCACCGGTGGCAAAGGAAACTGGGTTGCAAACTGGAAGTGGCAATTGATCCGCCTGTTGACAACCGGTGACAAATCACCTTCACTGCCACCAACCACCCCCTTGTCGACCAAATCTTTGCTGTCGTGGACTGGCCCAGCCGACACCTTTTGGCCCTGCTCTCTGCCACCTGCAAACGTGGAACTTGCAGTGGTCATAGCCCCAACCACAGCTGTGGTTGGTGCAACAGACGTTGAAGCTGTGGTCACAGCTGCTCCGGTGACTCCGGCCATATCTTTTGTTGGTGAGTCAGCTATATCCATGTTTTTGTCCTGACCTTCACGGATATGTTTCAGAAGTTGGTCGAGGTCATCATCGATCTTGCTGTCATCATAGTCCATGTGACTGTCGCTGTTCAGGTCCTGAAAGGGGGTCGGTGGACAAATTGCAGAATTAGTCAAGATAACATTGCAATACCACAAAGAGCTTTGAGTGAGGGGAGGGAAACAAGATCGATTCTAGCCATGCGCTTCAAGATGATGTGGAGAATCACAAAATACGACATCAGGGTTGCCAGCGATTTCCCAGATCTGAATTCCCTGACTTTTCCAGGTCCGTTGCCAGAAATTCCAGGCCATTTTCAGGCTCGATGTCTCATAAAACTGTCAATTTTCAGGATTTCCTGAAAGAATGCCAAGAATTCCACAGCTTGATGAAAACCATTCATTTTGAAAAAAGCATTTTTGACAAAAATTGGCTCGAAGGTTCCAAAACAGAGGCTCAAAGTGAGTAATCTGACTGGAAAATTCCCTTTTCCTATTTCGATTTCCCTGCCTTTTCCTGGTTTGGCAGCAAAAGCCGTTGAAATCCCTGACTTTTCCAGGTTTTCCAGATATTCCAGGTTCTTTTTTCAAATTCCCTGACTTTTCCAAGTTCTCCAGGTTTTCCAGGTCTCTGGCAAACCTGAACATGCCCTTCCATTCCAGACCAGCAGTCTCTGTGGAATTCTCCTGGACTCCAGCCGAAAAGTCTCGCGGTTAGAGGGGAGGGGACGCAATGATTTACTGCGATCATGAGTAATGATTGGCCCTTTATTCATGCTCAGTTGTTACTGCATACATAAAACTGTTTCACAATAACAGCTCAACCACTTTGGTACTCAAGGGGGCAGGGGTCAAAATGCCAACTTCCGTGTTTTTGATCCGATTTTGTTCAAATTTGGCACACTGTTAGGGCTCATATGGATAGGCACTCACACAAAATTTCACCTCATTAGGTCAAGTCGTTTCTGACTTGTGGGGTCAAAGTTCACAATTTGGTGTCCTAACTTTAGCGCCAAGATTATAAGAGAGCCGGTAGAGATTTTTTGATCTGGTTTGGACTAAAATGTCACAAAAGCAATTAATTTTTGGGTGATAGAGCCGCTTTTTGAAGTTTTTTCTCAAAAACATGTAACATTCCTTCATATTCCTCATTTGCGGCAGACGCGATAGACCTTTTTCCTGATAATGGCCCAAAACATTATGAACAACTTAAAATATTAAAATTCCGGCTCCGTCACCCAAAAGAGCATACTTTTTTCGTCCAGTGTGCCAAATTTTCCCTCTCTTGCACTTCTGGTGGCTGAGAAAAAGCATGAAAAAAGCATTTCAGAAAAAGCATTTCAGAAAGGTCGAAAAATGTCAAAAAAGTGAAAGCGGTAAAACGTGGTTTGAATACTGTGGAATTTTCGAAGTATATGCAAAATATGCTGTCTCACGAAAATAGTGTCGCACAGGAATCCTGATAGCTCCTCAACCAATAGAGCTACAGTAATGGCAATTATATCATTGGAATCAGCATGAAATGGGCTATTTGGTGACATCAAAAAACATGAAGTCCAAAAATCATGTTATTTTCATTTTTGTACTCCTACCCCCCTTAAAACCTGTCATTGAGGGTTGCCAAGGGAAGATCCACTGTAAGAATCGTGCCAGCCAACAGTGCCAGGGGAATCAACTTACTTCCAGAAAGTTAATAACTTGCACATTTTCGACGATAAATGACTGATCATGTCAAAATTCGATTTGTCTCCAAAATTCGTTTTTGTCGCTCACTGTTTTTGCACTTAGAAAATTTTTCTGTTTTGCTGCACAAATAGATCAAAATCAATAAAACGTGAAGTAGTTGCAATACGCAATTTTAGTCTTTGGGAGACAATGAGGACTCCCAAAATTGCATTGAGTCTGATGAAGAAAGCTGTATACTTTTAGTCAAGCATACAGCAACAAGCAACACCCACCTACACCTAGTCAAAACCAACTTCGGGCAAACAAGGAAATCGCTGTAAACACTTAAAATTGCATGAAATTTATACAAGAAATGTTGAGATTTCTGCAACTTCGAAACCCCGTCTGAGGAAAACATTTGTGCTTCGCCAAAAGTTACCGAAAAGTCAAAACCTGAAACACTGACACAATTGAAAAAGGGACAAACCGGAATTCCACTATTCCATCGTTGCTTCGACACGACACCATGGTTGAAGAACGGTCGGTTCGGTCCACTGCCTCCAAAGTCATTTGCACCGCTGGCAAGTTCACCCTCCCCCGCTCCTGCACCACCACAACTCCCCCCACTGCCAATGGGAGGATGGACACGGGATACACCACCAGATGGATTGCCAAGGTTGTCATTGCTTGTGGAAGGTGGTGTTGTGGTCGACAGGAAAGAACTGCTCATGGTGTGGCATGATATCAGGTCACCACGCGATATCAACGTACACATGTACGCGTTGTGTGAGAACACGTCACGGAGGATGAGTTCGTGGAAGAGGAGGACCAGATTTGCAAACACGGCTCGGTTCTGGTGAGAAGGATTCTCTTCTGTTCGTCAAAAAATACAAAGAAAATGACACAGGTTAAGACATAGGTGAGCAATACTGCGGTCATTGTCTTATTCTATAAGAATGGGGTAAATTCAAGAGCAGAGTGCTACGGCCACATTCAGCTTTTTGTGAAGAAAATTCCATGACTTTTCCAGGTTGATATGTGTTCATGAATTTCCTGGCCAAATAATGTAAAATGTTCGTAAATTTGTTAACCAAATCGTGCCACAATATTCACTAATTCCCTGACCAAATTATACCGAAATACTCATGATTTCCCTTGCCAAATCAAGCTACAATATTCATGAATTCCCTGACCAAATCTTGCCATGGTATTGTCTGAATTCCCCGACCTGGAAACGGTCAATGACACCCTCGATGAAAGCCACTTGAAAATGAAGATTTGGTAAACCACATGAACAAAAATATTGAGCGCAGCCATGACTCGGAAAAAAAATGCAAATGAATGAGAATAAAACTCAGCGTAATGGCAACAGGATAAACCGACCAAGTATTGGTGCATCAAAGTCCAGAAATCGAATCAACAACTGTTGATAGACCGGCAGTGAGCTGACGTAGGGTGAGTTCGACGATGAAGAGTCCTTGTCATTGTCGATTGCACTGTCGATCGCAGCACCACCTCCATTTGCATTGGTCGACCCAGCGGCGGCAGAAGAGCCTTCGCTCATCGCTGCAATGCACTGGTTGATTTCGTTCTGCCTCCGCTCAAGCAGACGGGCAACAACCCCCGCCCTGTGCTCACCCAGACGCTGGTAGCTGATTGCCCACTCGCACAGGGTGATCACAATTGACTCATCCTCTTTCAAGATCTGAAAAACAACATCAGTGATCGGTGGGAGAGTTGATCTGACCAAGCATAGTCATCCAGGCGACGAAGACAGTCTTCCAGTGTGTCTGTCTTTGGGGTAAACTCTGGCGGCGGAGAGAAGGGTCCGGTGGAGAACGACTTCTGTGGAAGGTTCGGTGCGAAAAGCTCGATTCTCAAATGAGGTCGCATTGTATGACGTAGACAGTCAGTGAAATTCGAGAAAACCTTGATTCATTCGGGTGAAATTTGCACCGAAGTAGTTTTCCACCGGACCTTTCTTTCCACTGTGGGTCTTGTACAGGGGGAGGGATATTAATGTATCCGCATACACGGCCTTGCCATCTGTTGCCTCCCTTACGCAGGTGGAAATAAAAGTTCCACATAACAACAAAGTTTTTAAGAGAGAAACTTTTATTTCTGTTACAAAGTTGAGTTTTTTCAATGTTGCATTGTTGCCCCAATTGATTGCCATTTGCTTGTGTTGCTGGCCCATTTGCTCCCGAATGAGATAGGTATATTTATATTCTTGCCCCTGTACCCATCGTTGCCATGGCTCCACTGCAACTTAGAAATAATCAATTCCACACTTGGATGTACCTTTTGCAACAATTGAAGCAGTTTAATATTTCACCATAGAAATTTAATTTTAGTGGCATTTACAAATCCAGAAAATTATTTGCCATATAACTGACACTGGATATCCGTGCAATATTGGAGTGGTACAGCCGACACAGTTCATCTTGAGGGGGGGCATTCAATGCTGCTGGACTTGCTGCTTGTTCCGGGTGTAATTTCTTATTCTTGTACTGAGTGTAATTTGTTGTTTTCAATTAACGATTTTCATGACTGATCCATGTACGGAGGGCGTTCAAAAAGTTTTGAGCCTAACAAGAAAAGAGGCATTTTTGGGTAATTTTTATGCCTTGACATTAAACCTTGGTTCTTTATAGAACTTCCTGCTAATTTTCAGGTTGAACCATTTCTGATTTTTTATTTTATGGCCATTTCAAAAAGAGCTCCTGAAAGTCAGAAACTGACAAAAATTGCAAATGAGAAAAAACGACTTTTTGGTCGAAGATCAATTTTGGTTAAATTTCCAAAGTGCATTTGGAGTTCAAACTTTTTCGAACTTGCTCGGAAAGTGGTGAGAGTTCCAGTGAATCATCCCCTGGGCAATAATGGTGCCAAAGGCAACATGCATTCGGCCTTCGACAAAAATGCACCTTTTGTCCAAAAAGTCGTTTTTTCTCATTTGCAATTTTTGTCAGTTTCTGACTTTCAGGAGCTCTTTTTGAAATGGCCATAAAATAAAAAATCAATAATGGTTCAAATTAAAAATTTGCAGGAAGTTCTATAAAGAACCAAACTTCAATGTAAAGGCATCAAACGCACCCAAAAATGCCTCTTTCCCTGTTAGGCTCAAAACTTTATGAATGACCCCCGTAGATCTTGCTCAATTGCATTGGGGGACAGAGCCATCCAGGGACAGATGCATACCCAGTGTACAATTGAAGGTTCCAGAGCGGGATAACATGTTAATGCCAAATGTAAAGTCACATTCGTCAAAATTACCCACATGTTTCATGTAGAATTATGTCAAGAAGTAGAGGACTCTCGGTCAGAAAACAAACCTGTTGAAAGTTGGCAACGTTAGGTTGTCCGTTTCCATCGGTATTCAGAAGCGGTGACATCAAAAACTTGCTGCCATCTTTCGACTTTCCGTTGAATCTTCCTCCCGATTTCGAAGTGCTATCGAAGGCAACGCTGGGAAATATCTTGCTGTA